>VDFB02351796.1:0-17172 GCA_007258455.2 Sequoia sempervirens
TATTAATTTGATTTAATCAAGAAATTGCATAGAAAAATAATCATTGAACAAAAAATGAATTATTTTAATTTAATTGTTGACTAAAATTAACACATGAATTGCATGAAAATATATTTTCTCTTAATTTTATTTATAGTTTTTCTCAACTAGTTAAGGAGATAAGGAGGGAGATAACACCTCCTTTGTCTCAATTGATTCCTAAGATAACTCCCTTGACTACATAATTATGTGGAGAAAATTATATATTTAACTTAATATGTTATTTACAATTAGAGGGCATAATAGTGAAGATAATGTTTCAATTTAATATTCATAAATAAAAATTATTATTAGAAATAAAAAGAATAAAGTTATAAATAGAGGAAGGGAAAAAGGAAAAGGTTAGTAGGTAGCAAGTGAGGATCAATAGGAGTAGTGACTAGAGGGACTAGAGAGATCGAGGATAGAGGACAAAACAAGGTTCCATCAAGAAGGAAATTCTATTTCTAGGTTGGTGGTTGATTGTTTTGTTTATTATTATTTACTTGTGATGAGTAAGAGAAATATTAATTTGAATTTATGCATTCTAGATCTTGTTATTACTATATTTGTAAAATAATAATAAATCAAATTGTAGGATGAGTTATATAATAAAAATTTTCTTTAGGGGAAAGAAAAATTAAGAACAATTTTTTTGTTAAGTTTCCCAATTTTAAAATAAAATCAAAATAAATTAACAACCTTTTTTACATACACATACATTACTTTAATGGGCATACTATGGTCAAAAGGGCCATTCCCTAAAAAGAATTAAAAAGATTAAATATGATTGCTCCATAAGAGGGTCGATAGCAAAATTCCATTGTAGTAAAAAATACATAATTTTTCTATACATATATGCTTTTCAAAACATAGTAAACTAAAACATAAGCATAGACTTAGTATTATAAACTTTCAAACCTACTACCTCATCCACACCTTCCCTTTCCTCACCATAGCTCGAACTTCCAAGGATAATGGCAAATGACTGGTCAAACTCTAAAGCCCATGACACATCATAAATGGCCTTGAGAGATTTTGCACCCCACCTAGCCTTTTACTTGTGCTTGTTCTCATCATGATCAACTACTGTGATCACAAAGGGTTACCAGAGGCCATTATATGGTTGATATATCATAAGCCAAGTGTCAGAGTTAAACACAAAACCTGGTCCCAAAATAGTAGAATCCAAAACCTCTTTCAGACCTCATTGTCAGTGTGGAAAGGCTAACATCTCCACCACTGTCTTGTTATCATATTTTTCCTCACATAAATCTAGTAGCACGACAACCAACATTGAAGAAATATCAGTATATACCATGCAAATAGTGTGCATGAGTACCAACAATTGCATCTTGAAAACCCTCTTAAGCTTGAAGTCTATAATTTGGCTTGTGAATGCACTTTGCCTCTTCTTAGATCAAAGATAAACCATAGAGTACATCTTTTCCTCCCAATGCAAATGGCCAATGGGACAGCTAATATCTCATTAATCTTGTACATGGTATGGTTATGATCATCAATGCAAAGTCCCTTCCACATCTCCCATCATTGTCCACAAGTGATCCAACCCCTTGGCATGGTTATGATCATCAATGCAAAGTCCCTTCCGTACCTCCCATCATTGTCCACAAGTGATCCAACCCCTTCATTACAATTGTTCATGATTGCTACTTCAATTTGGAGTTTGTGTGCAAACCAAGCCTTTTGACTCTACCTAACGAATCCCACACTTTCGTAGTGTTTTCCCATAAGTATTCATGTGGCATGTTTATAATCATGTTCACATATTTATTGGTCTCGACATTAGCCTTTTGCAAAACATGAGACCTTAAAATCAACCAAAAGATTCAAAAGTGATCAAAATTTCACTAAAATATGTTCAACCTTTCATCTTGGGGTCAAACAATTTGTTATAGTGTTTATAATTACTTGGGAGTCACCTTCAATGTGGACTTTTGTAAGAGCTATCTTTGAACATGGTTGGAGCCCAAGCAACAAAGGCTTGAGCTTCAACATCATTGAGTGTCCATAGGAAATATCTTTGCAATAGAGGCCAACATTTCTCCTATGTGATTTTTATTAATGCATCCTCTCCTGAAACACCCATATTACCTCTAGTGCACCATCAAAATTCAATTTTTACCACTCTAGAAATATGGTCAAACCCATATTGCATATGCTCTTAGCCTTCCCATAAATGAGGGGTACATATACATACAAATTATGTATAAATATATATTTTATGTATACCTTATAATACAAATCTTAGTTTAAATGTATAAATGTACCTGCAAAATTAATATACTAGTATACATTTTAACATAATAAACACAAGAAACATACAAGTTAGTATAATTTATATATTTTTTATTCTGTGTTTATAAGCATTCCTTTTATAAATTCATTTTGTTATAGAACTATAATAAAAATAAAATAATATATTATTTTTAATAGGTGAGCTAAAAATTTATCAATCCTGTTTTTTTGTGAGCATATACACACAAAATTAAATATCTTTCCAAATTAAATTAAAAATATAATATATAATTTTTTTATTTAAAAAATAAATAAATGTCAAAGAGCCGCGAACTATGTATACAAGCACCCCTCATATGGGATGGGACTTGTGTATATAGGCCACTTCCCATTCATGGGGTACGACTTGCATATATAGGTTACACCTTATTATGGATTGTGACCAATATATATAAGCCACCCCTTGATTTGGGTTTTACCCTAATTTAATTTAATTTTCATTATAAACTATATTTTAATTTATATAATAATAATAATAAAAAATATAATATATATGTATATATACACACATATATATGCATATATGCATATATGTATGTATATATACATATATAAAATTGTAATAACAAATGTATGCATATAAATAATTAAATAAATAAGTAAATAAAACTCACGATTCTAGAATGATCCCATTCCTCTTCTAGCTCATGTACCATTTGTTGTAGAAACTAATGACTCATTTGCTATTGGTGCACTACCTATTGTAGGGAGTGATGGTTCACATGTTGCTACCGTGCCATTCATTGTAGGGGTTTGCGCCTTGTCTATTGGTGTTGTGTTGTCTAGTGATGAGATTAAAGGTGTTTCATCTTTTGTATCTCTTGTTGTGGTGGGAAATTTTGGTGTTGCTAACACTTTTTTGTCTCCTCCTTCTAAGCATCACCTCTCCCTTGAGTGTTCTTCTGGTAGGTCATCGATGGTTATTACTACTCTAGGTGTCTTTGTGGATAGGCCATGCCATGGTTCTATGGGTCAAGACAAAATCTTTTCTTGAGGCTACCCTTGGTAAGCGCTCTGCCTCTCATCATTCTTTACAACCCTTTCCTTTTGAGGCAATCTCTTCAATATTTTATTTTGGTGATGAGATCATTGAGAGTGAAGATTTTCTTGTGGTCCATGCATTGATTTGTTAATTCCATCTATTTTGGCCATGCCTCTCCAATATGAATCATTGGATTACCAAAACTTGGGGCTCCTTCATGGATGGTAGGATGGAGATATACCACTATGTTAAGGGTTTATTTATTGTTTCCTTTGATTGTATTGAAGTTTACAATGTTGTTACACCCCATTTTTGTTTTACCAATTTACTTTTAACCTTTACGTTAAAATGCATTTTAATACTTGATGATGTCATTATGATATTTAACCTTTTTATGATATTAAATGCTATGCAATGTATTTAAATTCTGATGTTGAATTATATGTTAATGAATCAAGATTATTATTATATCGTGGTTTTTATTGACTAACTAATTGAATGATTTCTAAGTGAAATGTAGTACTATTTTCTTTCCCTCCAAAGAGAGAGGAAGAGTATTACCAGAGAGAAAAATATAGACTTCGGGAAAACAGATTATGTCATTTGATTTCTCTCAAACACTCACATAGGTTTACCCTAAATCTATTGTCGATTGAATTTGAGTGTTATGTTATTTTGAGTTGTGTCAAATCGAATCGATAGGTTAAGTCTATTAAATGAACAAGACAACTAAGAGGGGGGCTGAATCAATTGTACCAAATTAAAAGATCAAAACCATCAATAATAATTAGATCCACATGCAGAGAAACAACTACAGAGAAATGCAAAGCAAATACATTTCTTCTAGACACCTTCGTAAGTGACATTGCAAAACCAGTTCACACACTAGTGAATATAACTTCCTCTGACCATCAATCCAAAAGCCAAAATTGTGGATATAGAAATTTTGAACATCTCTAACCAACATATCCAAACCACAAAAGAAAATATTCAACCCAAAAGAAATGCAAAGCAAAACCAGAACATCTATTCAAACTAGAACACCTCTGCAACACCCTGTTTCCTTATTTTATCAATTTTCTTAGTATCCTCGACATCTTAACCATAAATAGAAGCTTATATTAAAGAAACACCAAAGGTTAACATCAACAACTTTAACTGATGACAACATAATTCAACTAATCAAAGCAACAGTCTCTTCGCAACCATTGCACTACTATCATCAATGAAAACATAGGCTTGTTGACATCAATGACAACAAATTCATACTTGCAACAATCTCCCCCTTTGTCATTGATGGCAACACAAGATGTGAAAAACCATCAAAGACACAATAGCTCTAATCATACTCATTTCCTTTTCTCTTTTCTCCCCCTTGCACAACTATCTCATTACACTCTCTCTCTCCTTGATACTTTCCTCTTTCACATGACTTCATTTTCCTTTTTCACATGAATTCTTTCTCCCCCCTTTGACATCAATGGCAAAGGATAAGGTATTTTTCATTATTCTCCCCTTTTGACATAGAACCACAATACTTGCAACTGCTTTGAATACTCCCCCTTAGGAGTACACATGAATCAACTCAACAACCTTTGCACCATGACAACATAAATTTCATATTGCAACAATGTTACTACCTACTCCCCCTAAGAGGTAGCCACCAACATCAGTCCAAACAAAGGATGAATCCATAGATCCACTGGACTGATGCATCTCCATATGCATCTAGTTCAAAGGAGGGGTAATAACCCCCAACTTCTCTTGGAGATACTCAAAAGTATCTTTAGGTAGAGCCTTAGTGAATATATTAGCAATATGATCTTTTGTAGGTACATATTCAAGCTTCACTTCATTCATTGCAACTTTCTCTCTCAAAAAGTGATACCTAATTGATATATGCTTTGTCCTTGAATGCATCACCGAATTCTTTGAAATGTTGATTGCACTTGTATTATCACAAAAGATAGAGATGGGCTCATCATACATTACTTTAATATCCTTCAATTTTTGTCTCATCCATAATACTTGTGTATAGCAATATGCTACTACAATATATTCAGCCTCTGCAGTAGATAAAAAAACTGAATCTTGCTTCTTACTTAGCCATGCCACCAATCTGCATCCAAGAAAGAATGCACCACCACTTATACTTTTCTTGTCATCAACACATCCAAACCAATCTGCATCTTTGTCTGTAGTTCATGTGAAATCGGTATCTTTAGGATACCATAAGCCATAATCCAAAGTGCCTTTTAAATATCTGAATATCATTTTTACTGCATGGCAACATGTGACTCTTTACGATCTTCTTGAAATATAGCCACAATACAAACCGCATGCATGATATCTGGTCTAGAAGTAGTTAGATATAACAATCCACCAACCATAGATTTGTATTTGGTCTGATCAACCTTAGGTGATTCATCATCCTTGCTCAATTTGCAACTAGTAACCATAGGAGTACATATCGGTTTGGAGTCATCCATTCCAAACTTCTTCAACATCTCTTTGACATATTTTGATTGTGAAATGAAAATGTCTTTATCTGTCTGATTGATTTGTAGCCCAAGTAAGAAATTCATCTCCCAAAACATAGACATCTCAAACTCTTTTTGCATCTCTTCTACAAATTTCTTTCACATATCTTCATTGCCTCCAAAAATAATGCCATCAACATACACAACCACTATCAAGATCCGATCTTCCTCAACTTTGAAGTAAAGATTATTGTTTGTGGTACCCTTATTAAATCCTTGTTGTATCAAATATCTATCCAACCTTGCATACCAAGCTCTGGGAGCTTGCTTTAATCCATACACTACCTTTTTCAATCTATAAAACATATCAAGTTTATCTGACAACTGAAATCCTTCTGGTTGTTCCATGTAAACTTCTATTTCTAATTATCCATTTAAGAAAGTAGACAAGTCATATCCATCTGATAAACTTTAAAGTCTTTATGTGTTGCAAATGCCAAAAACATTATGATTTCTTCCATTTTGGCCACTAGGGAAAATGTTTCCTCAAAGTCTATTTTTTCTACTTGTGAGTAACCCTTACACATAAGCCTTGCTTTATTTCTTACCACTTCTCCATTCTCATTTAGCTTGTTTCTGAATACCCACCCAGTTCCAATTATATTCTTGTTTTTAGGTCTATGAACCAGTTCCCAAGTCCGTTTTTTCTCAATTTGTTGCAACTCTTCTTCCATTGCCTTCATCCAATACTCATCTCTGCATGCCTCACTCACTATTTTTGGTTCGATTTTGGAAAGTAAACAAAGATTTACCTCGGTTTCAACATCTATTCTTCTTGTCAATACACCTTTTCTTTTGTTTCCAATAATCTTCTCTTCAAAATGATTTCTTTGCACATACTTAGGGGTCTTAGGGGTCTTTTCCAGAGCTTCTTCCTCTTCATTTTTCATTTATTTTTCCTTATCTTTTCCTTCTTCTTCTTCTTCACAAGTAGGTTCATCTAACACATATCCATCTATAACAACTGAATTCTGCAAATCTTCATCAACCTTGACATTTGCATTCTCAACAATCTTTCTTAGCCTTTTGTTGTAACATCTGTAAGCTTTTCTTTTAGTAGAATATCAAAGGAAGATACCTTCATTAGACCTTGCATTGAATTTTCCCAAGTTTTCTTCAACTTTTTGATATAGCATTTTATTTTGAATACTTTAAAGTACTTGACAGTAGAAATCCTTCCATACCACAATTCATAGGGAGTTTGTGTTGTTAGGTTTGGCTTGAACTCTGTTAAGCATGTAAACAACGATATGAATAGCTTCTCTCCAATAGACTTTCGGTAGCTTAGCTTCTCTCATCATAGTCCTTGCCACTTCTTTTTCATAGTCCTATTTTTCCTTTCAACAACTCCATTATGCTGACGCATTCTAGGGGCAGACAAGTGCCCCTTTATTCCATGATCTTCACAAAACATGTTAAACTCATTGGAGGTGAATTCTCCACCTCTGTCGGACATCAAACATTTGATCTTCAAATCCATTTCATTCTCAACCATAGCTTTAAATGCTTTGAATCTATCTAGGGATTCAAATTTTTCTCTAGGAAAAGTAACCCATGTCATTCTAGAGTAATCATCAATCAAAAGCATGAAATACCTGCCACCTTGAAGACTTCTCACCCTTGTAGGACCATAAAGATCTGTATGTATTAATTCTAGTAGTCCGTTAGCAAATTGCTCTTTTCCTTTGAAACTACTCTTTTTTTGTTTTCCAAATTGACAATCTTTGCAAACAACATTAATAGGCTTTGTGATTCTTGGTAGGTCTCTTATTGCATGAATTGAAATGATTCTAACCATATTGTCAAAATTTATGTGGCACATCCTCCGATGCCATAACCAACTGTCATTAATTTGAGTCATAAAGAAATGACCATCAACACCCTTGAGCTGATAGGTATTTCCATCTATCCTCTTACCAGTAGCAATCACAGTTCCATACCCTTTTCTGATTTCACATCCTTCATCCTATAACACAAGATTATACCCTTTGCTACACATTTGTACAACACTCAAAGCATTATGCCTTAATCCTTTAACATAGTAAACATCTTTAGTATTATGTTGCCATCAAAACTGATTGAACCTATTCCACAAATCTTAGCTCCTGAATCATCTCCAAATTTAACTAATCCTCCATCATACTTTTAAAGTTTAACAAACTTACTCTTGTCTCTAGTCATATGATTAGAGAAGCCATTGTCAACAACCCAATAGTTCCTATCCTGTCTAGCATGAAAAAAAGATACCAAAGTACCTTCAATCTTATCCTTCTTTTCTGGAGCACTTTCTTGCATGTGTAGCTTTCAGAGTTAGTAGAAGTAGATTCATCTTTTAAAGCCAAGAACAAGCATTCATCATCATCTCCATAATTAGATTCATCATCAGAAATACCGACACCTTCTCTAACATAGTAACTTCTCTTAATCATCTTTCCTTTGTTCTTCTTACTTTTATTGCTCACAATTCTTTTTGGACATCTTGAAGCATAGTGATCTATATTTCCATAGCTAAAAAATTTGAAAGGTAGTTTACCTTTGTACTTATCGGTGTCCTTTTTCATCCTTACAAATTTAGCTTCCACATTATCAAGATCATCATCACCTGAATCTTCAACACTTTCTGATTTTCTAGCCTTGAAAGCAGTCTCTATTTTTGCTCCATTTTTCAAACCAAGTTTTCTCATTTCAAATGAAGTTAGTGTACCAAACAACTAATCTCTAGTGTAAGTATTACAATTTGCAACTTCCTCAATAGTAGATACCTTTTCACAGTAAGAATCAGGAAGAGATATGAGAAATTTATTTACCACTCTAGGTTCTTTGACTTGTGCACCAAGACCTCTCATTGCACTTACTAGCTCATCAACCCTCTACATATAACTTGTAATTGTTTCATCTTCAAACAGATGCAGAGTCTCAAATTATGCCTTCAGATTTTGCAACTTCTCATGTTTAACCTTATCATTGTAAGACCCAATTAATTTTAACCGAAATACCACTCTATATATATTTTTTTTTCAAGTATTCATTCACAAGTATACTCGGGAACTTCTATCCATACGGGACAGATATATCATCTGTTCATACGGAACAGGAATTCACTTCATCTATTCATATGGAATAGGAATACATCTATTCATATAATCGGAATAGGCATCCACCTAAACGAGGTAGGCATCTATCATATGATAGGTACGTGCTCTGGCCAGAGTCTTGGACTCATCGGGATCATCCGGATCCTGAGTCGCTTCCCTGATGACCACACTTTCTACTAAAAGTGCACCGAGGTCGTCGTCCTCAGGGGTATGTAAAATTGTAATTCTAAACTTGAAACCCGCCTCGGAATTTGGCCTAAGGGCCTCGGGGAATCAAGCAATCCATGCGGGATTCTTCCGAGTATAGTTGCATGTATTTTAGTTGATTATCTCTTATAACTAGTTATGGGATCTCTCCAACCCTAAACCCCATTCCCGAATGCCTGAGTACTGGGAGCATCCTTCGCTTCCCAGACTGCCTACATACCCTGCTTCCAAATGGGATCAAGGCATAAAATATGTAGTTCTTGTTTTCTAGGCTATGTTTATGTGAACTGTTATAAAGCAGGTACACAACCCTTTCTAGGGTTTTTATTTCCCCTAGACAGTTCCTCTTTGGTTGCTACCCACGAGGGGAAGCATGGATAATAAACGATTGCCTTGACCATTTATTGTTTACCTATTAACATTCATCTAACCCTACTCCCTAATGATGTTCGTCTCCCTTGACCCGTTTAAATGATTTCCTAATAATTTATCCACATGATTTTATCTTTGAGTTAGAATTACATTTGCACCACTGAAAATTCCTAAGTTACAATTTTCTAGGTTGTCACTAGCGGATTTGATTCATTTTTGTTTTATCTTTTTAAATTATCGATCCAAAGGGGATTTCCCTTCCTTTGGATTTTACACAACCCATGTTCCTTATTTCTCCCCGGCGATTTATAGGGACGATGCCACAGACGTCGTTATTGCAGCTGTGTTAGGCTGGAGATGCAGTAACTCAAGTGCGGCGGCATTACCCGTAAACGTGAGCCAGAGGCACCGTTAATACCGAACGCTGCTAGTTTTGTTTTTCCTTTCTTTGATTAGGTTTTCCAACATAATTTATCTTTCGTAAGAAAAGAAGCCCATAAGAATCTAATATTTATAAGGACTATTATTATAACAATATTTAAAGCATAACATTCGCTCAAGATATTTTAGTAAATTGACAAGCATTGATCAGATACATCTTTAGAATAATTAATTGCTAGTAAAGAAACGTTCTATCTTAACCATTGGATAAATAAGCTAACTAGACAATAACCATTTATAGAAAGTATTTTCATGCAACATAATAAATGAGTTTCTAAGTTTAGCTACATGCGATGTTCCTCTTTTCCCTTGGTGGTTCCTCTCTTCTTATCTTTCAACCGTTTTATGTGTGAATGCAAGAGCTTCAATATCTATCTCCAAAAACATAGGAAGAGGTCTCTCTTTGAGAGAGATCTTATATACATGCATTCTAATGCTTTTGGAAATACAAGGAAAGGGCTTATATATTGCTTTTGGGGAAAACTTATCAAGATTTAGTGGCTAGTGTATCTAAATTTTGGAACCATGAACATCCATTTTGTTAAGATTATAACATGAATTTTTCTCTTAACAACCTTTCATTAAGACAACTTTTGAGAAAGCCTCATAATCTAGGTTGAATTGGAAATTTGTATAAAATCCTTTTAAATTATCCTAAGTTTTAGAATGTATTAATTTTAAGGGACTTATGCACAAATAGGATTCTTGATTGCATATTGCATGTCTAAGTAATCATTGTTTTAATCAGGACTACTGGTAGAAAATTTGTTTCATTACCATGTATATATTTGATTTGTGTTACATTACTCTCCTTTCAAGACTTAGGAGTACTTATTACAACTATCTATAATCCAATTGAGCTTATGAAATTAAAAGCTATAAAGAATGGAAGTATTTTATTTATTCACTAGGAAAGGTGATTTAATATAAATTTAATGAAATATCTTACAAAATATATAATGATCCAAATCAATAATATGTTTTAAAGGGAATTTATGGATCTTTCAATGTTCACTGGATTTCTCTTTTTTTTATCAAAAAAAAAGAATTAGAGTAGAACTATATTGGAATTTAGAACATATATGAATTCAATGGATTTTTTTTTATACAATTAAATCATTAAATATTTAGCTACTCCACAGTCTTTATGAAATATTAATTATCATTAATAAGATATTGATATTACAGATTTATACTTTCTAATCTCTAAGAATCATCCTTCCAATGTTGTGAAATAGTATAAATATAAGTTACTTTATAATATTTCAATATGTTGAATTCTCAGTTATAACATTTATTAGATCTATCTTATGATTCTATACTTGACAATATTATGAATTTCCTTTCTGCGAAATCATTACTGCTATACAAATAAAAGAATACTCACAATAATTAAAATTTTGACCTGATATGTAAAATTAATGATTAATATCTACATAAGATCATTAAACTGAACATGTACACATTCCCTGCTAATTGAAGCGCCCGATTTTTAACAGGAGATAGCTAATTTTGAGAGGGCAGAGTGTGTGAGGTTATATAGACTGCGCCATGACTATTGACGGCACTGAGTTTTCCTAAGGTTGAAGATTCCAAGTACCCACTAGTTGTGTATAATTCTGAAATGGAATAAAGAATTCCAGCACTAAAATATTATTGCAGAGTTTGATGGTTTCAAGACTAATTTTTGGATAATCACAAGCTTTCACAGTATAAATACATAAATTTCAAAAAAAATCCCAAGGTTCCACATACTAGATATGACTCCAAGTATTTACAATTTCATTCTAAATTGTATTCTATGGGGACTGTTGTAGATCGCTTTTATGCTATAGACTCTATATTCAACTGCCATTTTATGATATGCTCAAACTGGAATGAAGATAAAGAGGACAATATGAAAACCTACCTGTGGTGCTAGTTCCAGAAGGAGATACAGGGTGGATGATATGCGTAGGAGGACACTCCTCTTCCTTCAATTGAATGCCCCTCTGGAGTTTCTCACAAAATGCAGAATTTTCTTAGTGTTCCAAACATAAGCCTGTCCACTCATTTTATAGCTATAATGCATTAAATTTTTTGCAAACTGTAGAATGCGGGTAGCTCTTAAATTTATTAGGGGTGGTTGGAGTATAACCCATGTGAATAACATGGATTGACTGAGGTGATTTAATTCGGCGTTGGACGGCTGGGCTTAGCACATGTTAAATTCTTCTTCATGCGTAGTAGCTCAGAGTAGGTGGATTTTTTGACTTTAGAAACTTCTGAGCTGATCTGATTGAAAATGACTTGGGAGGCATGGGTGAAAGTGTCTAATTTACTACCATTACTTGCTCAATTGATTATCGAGTTAGTTGTTATTTGATTTAATTTTTAAATTGATGATATTAGTTTAAATTTTGATATGCATGAATGGGTTAGAACTTTCAAATAGTAATAATAATTTAGAATAAAAAAAAAGAGGTCGTGACAATCATCTCCTTCATAAATGATTTCTAGCTTATCCCAAATTTCTTTAGAGTCTTAAGATTCATAACTTTTACTAATTTAGAATTTGAAAGACTGTTCACAAGAATAAACCTTTCCTTACCATTTATTTCATGGGCCTTGATCTCATCACTTGTGCTCAGACCATTCAGAGGAGCAATATATTGAATCTTTATTGCCTTCTCAATCTCAAATCCAAGGGATGCTAGATATCTTTCCATCTTTGTCTTCCAGAATGCATAATCTGTGTCATCAAGCTTATGACTCTATTTTGTTTGCCATCCTAGATCTACCTCAAGTAGTTAAGATTTTCTCCAAGGAACCTTGCTTTGTTAAATGCACAAGACAACTGAGAGGGGGGTGGGTGAATTAGTTGTACCAAATTAAAACATCAAAACCCTTAACAGTAATAAGATCCGCACACATTCAATAAACCCTTAATCCGTTATAATGTTTAAGCATGAAAAGTAGATAACAAAAACTGAAACAACCAAACACTATACACAAGAGAACACCAAATTTACATGGACAACTCAATGAGGGAAAAACCATGGTGAGGATTAACTCACAATATAAGAAATTGCAAAACTAGTACAAAGGCTCACTGCTAGAATAGGATGCACTATTCATAAAGGCTCACAGCTAGGGCTCATTGCCACAGAAAGAAAATAAGATAGAAGAGAAATATTACACATAGAAAAAATTCTCGTACAATAGAGAATCCACCACAATAGCTCCAAAACCTTCATAGTCTTGTTTGAATGATTGTGGACACCTTCAACTCACTGCATTCAAAAGTACAACACTTTGAAGTTCGCACTGCTCTAGTCAAACTCACACTTTACTCTTCAACAATTAACATCACTTGCATCACACACACTTCTATCCTTTTTATCTTTTCAACCCTCAACATCTCAACTCATCTTTATACAGTCCTCAACCTTGAAAACCTTCTCCAAGGTTGTTTATACATGTTTCACACTTTGCAATTTCAAATTAGGTCGGCACTAAATATTCCTGTGGTGGATAGGAATGAAAAGCAAACCAAAACAAAGCTTAATTGAGACCCAAATTAACTCTCACATGCCATGCTATTCCTTCATTAGTATTCAAACATCTTTGAATGTAGTGTAAACACCAGGTCGACTGTTACTCATGCAAACACATTAAACTTTGAATTACACACTTCCTTTGAATAATCCAAAACTTTTGGACAAAAAACTTCACCTAAATACGATCCAAGAACATCTTGGAAACCAACAAACTCCTTTGCAACAAATCTCACCTAAAGATTATAAACATTCTATTTATCCAAACAACACTACTAGATATTGCAATACTTTGTAACTTAGAAGACCTTCCGATACCCCGAACCATGAATCCTCAACACAGGCAAGAGAACAACAAGTCCTGAAAAAAAATTGCAGAGAAATGGAGAGAAAATGCATTTCTCCTAGACACCTTTGTAAGTGACACTGCAAAACCAATTCACACATTGGTGAACATAACTTCCTTTGACCATCGATCTAGAAGCCAAAATTTTGGATATGAAAATTTTGAACATCTAAAACCAACATATTCAAACCAAAAAAGCAGATCTTCAACCTAGAAAAAATGCAAAGCAAAACCAAAACACCTTCGCAACACCTTGTTTTCTTATTTTATCAATTTCCTCAATATCCTCGAATTTTGAAGCTTAAATAGAAGCTTATCAAAGCAACATCAGAGGTTAACATCAAGAACTTTAATTGATGACAACATAATGCAACTAATCAAAGCAACAATCTCTTCTCAACCACTGCACTACTATCATCAATGATAATATAGGCTTGTTGACACCAATGACAACATAGACTTGTTGACATTGATTGCAACACCTTCATACTTGCAACAAAGTCAAACTTAGTCGAGTCTCGATTTTCATTTTTCCATGGAAATGTGGCAGTTTAAATGTCATTAATGAGGCACCATTTTACCTTGCCTCTTAATAGCCACTAAGTGGCAATTCATAATGAATGGAATACTTATTTCAATTTTTTTTTTAAATGATTTTGACAACCACTTAAATTCGTGGCTAAATGGGCTTGGAGCTTTATTATGTTGCATTTAAATCTTTCATTGCTTAAGCCCCATAAGTGGCGATGAAGGCCATTTTATTGGATGCCATTTCATGGTGAAAAGTGGTGCCAAGATAAATGAAGGCAGTTGGTATTAAATGCCAACCTTATACTTTGGAAGGAGGTGCCAAATCTGGTAAAGTTTCGAGGGAATTTTAACTAAACTTTCATTTATTTTAAACTGCCAACTTTAAACCTCAATAAACCGTGGCATAAAGGAGAAGAGTCAAGCCTCAAAATGAGGCGACTCATACTATTTTTAGTATGTGGTTATCTGTGTTGGGAGATCCGTTGATAATTAATTGCCAATGGTATTATGGGGGGAGGAGGCGCGACTTAGGCAGGGAGCTGATTATTGTTTGGATCGTTGTTTTGTAGTTTTCATTTGGAAGAATGCAGAGCTGAGTTTTGGTAAAACGATAGAAATATCATAAAAATAATATCTTTTTGGGAGCACTGTGAAGAGAGGGAAGGTAGAAATCCGTGGATATATCTAGTATTAGAGTCTTTGAATTGTCATAACAAGGGAATGAGGAATAATCACAACTCACAAGAAGGAAGAGCATCTTCATTTGTATGAGTTTACTTTCTGTGTTGCTTAGTTTGTGTTAACTGAACAGAGATATCATTATCTTGGCAAGAATAAACCTCTTATAAAGAAGGAGCAGCGACCTGGAAGTGTCTGGTCAGAGGGTTACATTAGCATATCGAGCTAAAGTCTTAGGCTATTCAACTAAGATTTGGTATAGAGTTTTTAAAGTGCAGAAGCATAGAGCTTTCATAAGCATGTTTCACTCTTATTTTCTTGTGTAATTTCATAGTTTTTAATTATTACTTCTCCAGTTAAAAAGAAAAAGAATTATCATTTTCTTAAGGAATAGTTCTACTTAAATAATAGAAGGATTATTTTGAGTCTTTGAACGTAAGATGGATTTAGATAATCTTATTATCACTTAGTCAGAGTCAATAGTGTAGAAAAGTATTTCTCTACCTTATTATGCAGAAGAATTTAAATTTATTATTCTCAGATAGAGATCAATTTCCAGTTTAAGATATAAACATTTTATCTAGTTTTATATATATATATATTCATATTGTGGTAGAACAAATGATTATATGTGCATATATATAGATATTTTCACACAATTACATAAAGGATAATTTCGGTTAAATGCTCGAGAAATTATGAGATTAGGCAGATATATTTCTCAGCTGAGTGGTCTTAGTTTAGACAGTCTAATAAGCTGATTTAATGATGAATATTCAATATTTGAACATAATTATACTTTGTATAAATTTAGACGATATTTCATATCATGAGTAATCGTATTTAATATGGTGTTCATAATGAATAAAACCATAAGATTTAACATCGAAAGTCTGAAATCTTAATAAGAAGTAATCTTCTATTGAAGTTTAATATTATTATATGGTAATTATTTGACATATTTTCACTACTTCTAGATGAGACCAAATGTGTCAAGTCGATGACGTTGTGTCATCTATAATAATCAAATGTGCATAAAAATAGGGAGTAGTTCACTCTCTTAGTTCATTTAAATGACTTGAACAAGTGGTAGTTGCCAAGACCCAAGATGTTACGAGAATGTAACATGTGTGTTCAAGTCAAAGAACTTAACCAACCTAGTCATGTACTGACTTAGTGAGTCATCATATTATGAATGAGAATCTTTCGAAAAGTCAAACCAGTTGGTCAAACAATCAGTTTGAGTTAAACCATACATCATAAAGGTTTTCAAGTCGAGTTAGAGGTAAATGGACATATGACTCCACTTTTTAAGGAAGTGGATGAAATATTTTCAAAACTTTGGCCAAAGTGGTGCAAAAGTCTCTGCTTGCACTAGTCGGTTCATTGTGATCTCGATTGCATAGCCAGTCAGTAGGGTCATACTTAGTTAGAGAAGTCTATAGTTGTATGATCGAATTGGTTATGTAGGACACAATACTAGAGACTTAGTTGGCATACTAAGGGCTTCTTAGTCTATACTCTTTGTTGAAGGGAAGGGCCACTTTTAGTTGGAAGGTGTGTGGGGGACCACCAGTTGGTGGTTGGAGGTAAAGCGCTTGGGTGATGCTCTTCCTTTTGTAGATGAAAATGTCGAGGCTTGTGAAATAAAAGATTTATCTAGATATGGAAGATTTGACCTTGAAACTGAATTGAAATTTGTAAATTTGAATACTTGATTGTTGATCATGTATGAAATTGTAATTGGAAAAAAGTATTTCTTTTATAAGTTGAAATTTAATATTATTTTAAATTTGAAATGTTTTATCCTATCAATTTTGAAATGTATAATAAATGATGTTAGAAAAAAAGTGTTTTTACATCCCTATTTTTAAGGAAATGCATTTATTTACTTTTATGGTAAAAGCCAAAGTAATTATGTGTTTGCATGAGCTAGATTATTATAATTGATGTTTAAGAGGGTTCTTTGTAGATGTGGGATCGACATCCTCTTGTTGAAATTTTGGTTTCCCCTCTCAATTCAGCTACAAAATAACTAAACTTTATCCCCTTTGGGTTAGTAGGCTTTCAAATCTCTCGCTACAATTTTGGAAAGAATCAAGTTACA
>VDFB02351797.1:0-12815 GCA_007258455.2 Sequoia sempervirens
GGAAGAGGGACATATGGGAAGATAGAAATAGAGGGGGAAATGTGAGAGATAAAGGAGGAACTGATATAGATAATTAATAGAGGGAGGGAGAAAGATAGAGAGAGGCGAGAGAGATTGAGATAGAGATAGAGATAGAGATAGGAAGGGAGAAACAATGAGTGTGTGTGTGTGTGAGTGAAAGAGATATAGATATATATAGGGAAAGGGAAACAAACTCTCTATGTGTTTTTGAGTGAGAGAGATATTAAGATAGATATAGAGAGGGATAGATATATATAAATAGATAGAGAGGGAGAGAGAGAGGAGAGATATTAAGATAGATATAGAGAGGGATAGATATATATAAATAGATAGAGAGGGAGAGAGAGAGGGAGATAAACAAAGAGGATGGAGAAGTTGAGAGATATAGAAAGAGAGTGATGGGGAGAGATGGAGAGAGGGAAAGATAGAAAGATATGGATAGAAATAGGGAGAGATGGAGAGATATATATAGTGATAAATATAGATGTGAAAGAGATTGAAAGAGATGTAAAGAGACCTGTAAGGCAAATAGAGATAGGGAGAGAGATATAGAGGAAGATAGAGATGGATATGGAGATGGAAATTGAGAGAGCTCTGAGAAAGAGATAAATAGAGATAGAAAGATCAAGGGGATACAAAGAGAGAGAGGGAGAGATGGAGGGATAGAAAGATAGAGATAAGAAGTTGTATAAAGAGAGGTAGAGAGGGAGATATATAGAGAGGTACATATAGAGAGATATTATAGAGTGATATGGGAAGAGAAAGAGAGATCTCTTTACATCTTTGTCTCCCTCTTTATCTTTCTATTTTGTATTCTCTCCATCTCTCTTCTTTACTCTCCCTTATTTCTCTCTATATTTGTCTTCCCTTCTCTCTTCCTCTACCTATCTTTCTCACGTTTCTTTTTTTTCTTTATTTCCCTATATTAAAATGATTATTTATTACAAGTTGTTTATTTTTAATTAATATATTAATATATATAAATATTTAAAATAAAACATATTATATTAAATTATCAGTTGTTTGATTCGTAGTAGACACAAGTGTAACTAAATTTCTTCATTCAAATCAATACTTTTTAAATATTAATGAACTAATGATTATTTAGTAAAGAATTGTAGAGTGACATTAAAAAAAATCTATGAATTAATATTTGGAAGAAAATTTGAAATAAATATATTAAATCAATAAAATTTTAGAGCATTATATCTATTAATCATATTTAAGTGATTTTTATTAATAATATATTTTTTAATTTATTTTAATTTTTGAATAATTCTAGACATAATTTTTACCTTATTCTTAATTCTAATCTTAATCCTAATTATAATGCTTTTAGGATTATAATAATTAATAATAATAAGATTATAATTATAATTTAATTGATAATTATATTAATTTTAGTTATTTTAATTTAATTCTTATTTTATTTATTTATGTTTTGTAGTTAATAAATTTTTTAAAATTTTAAAAAATGGCAATGTCAAATAGTTTAAGATTTAATTTAAATTTTTATTTTAATTGTGTAAAATCAAATCTCTAGGAATATTATCCAGATGTGCTTTAATTTAAATTTTATTTTATTATTTTAATATTATGAATCCAAATCTTAGTTAATTGATTTTTATGATATTTTCATTAATAAAAAATAATAATTACACACGTCAAAAAAACTCTATTATAAAAAAAATATTAATTATTTATTTTAGAAAGATTTAATGAAATAAAAATCATTCTTTAAGAGATTTAATGAAAAGAAAAATCATTCTAAAAGAATAAAAAAAATTGGCATTCCTACGATATTAACCTTATAGTCAAGGAATATTAAGGATGGTTAAGATACAAGGAAACAAAAGAGACTCCAAATTCATGTCTAATGTGTGATCAATCATACTTTGTTAAATGAAATTAGACGAGCAGAACTGTTATAAACCAAAATTATATTGTTTCCACTGTACTGGAAATTTTTCTTCAAATAGCTTTTCTGCTTACAAAAAAATATCTTCACATCATTCTTGTCATGCATATATAGTTAGATTATTTTCAATATATATACAGTTGAATTCTTCCATTTTGGTTTGTATATGCATAGTTGACAAATTGAAAGAATTCTTCAAGGAACTATAGAGGACAAATAAGAAGTTAAGAGTAGGCCCATTGAAAATGGATCTAGCTTCTATTGTCATCCAATACTTGCAACATTCTAATTAGGCATTAAACTATAGCATTGCATAATCAAAACGGCAAACATATTTCAGATTTCTCTCTCTTCCCAATTCGGTGGCTATGACTGAATTTTTGTACTCTCTAAAAGCAAGATAAAAAACAATATAATGAAAGCTCCCAAACATTTGATCAATTGCCTCACACAGGTAGGAGGAAAATATGTAAAAAAAATGAAGGAGAAAAAAGCTGCATATAAACCATTGATTATGTCTGCAAGCTTGAAACTCCATTAATAAAAAATGAAACAGCCATTCCATTTGATCAAAAAAAAGTACTTCCCTCAAACTAGAGTATTTACATCAATATCGTATAAAAAGAAAGTTAATCGAGATACAAAATTCCATCTTGTATTAAAGTACAATATTAGAAATTGAGATAATGTATGATATAAGAATGGCATATGGTAAATTCACTGTTGGCAATTCACGATCGAAAATTCATCGTTAACAATTCATTGCGAGAAAATTCACTGCCATGACAAATTCACCCCAAATAAAATTCACCACAGTGAAAAATTAATCAAATTAATTTATCTATGATGTATCCAATACCAATATTCTGTAACATGACAAGTGTAATTAAACTTACCATGTTCACAGGTCAGCCTTCTAATATTGCACAGTAACCCAGAAAATTCAGTATGCTCAAGCCCCTTAATTCAGTTCCAATACATTGTTGCAGTGCTGCCATATTGGCAATGGGGATTTCGGCCCCACCTTTAAATTAATAGGAGATGATGTTATGGTGAGAAAAGAGTGAGAATCTTGACCCTTGTACTATTATTTGATTCATTTCATAAAAATGAAATAATACTCAAATATCATTTGATTTGTTTGATTGTTTTTAGATTGTATTTTTTTTAAATTATGCATATTTGAATGGTCATTTATTATATTGGAATGCTCATATGACTATTTTATTGATTTGATATCTTTACATGCTCATTGAAGATTCAACAATTTGTTTACAAATCACAGAGATTAACGACCGAATCCTTTCTTTCGGGAAAGTAATAATATTCTCATTGCGGGAGTCTGTTGAAGAATATAGGCAAGTAGAGGCGTGGAGTCATAAAATTGTAGTTTTTGAAGACAAAATAAATTCACAAAATTTCTACAGCAAAAATTAATTATTTTAACACACATCAATATTCTTTTATTCATTTTTAGATAATGATTAAATCACAACCATTTCAATATGGAGGTCTTTCTCAGACTTGCAAACTAAACAACAAGAGGATCTCTTTATAACAACCTCTAAAAATAGACTAAAAATAGTCTTGCATTCTATACAAAGTTTTTAAAGCTACTAAAACATTAAAAAACATAGAAATTACTATTTAAAAGTTGTCAAAAGCAGTAAAAAACTAATTTAGATTTTCTCCTTAAAAACAACAACTCATTGACATCACATCTTATCTTCAATTCCACATTTGCATCATTATCCAAGATACTTCCCCTTAAGGAGACTTACAAACTGAATCTTTGAAACACCCAAACAATAAACTCAATTTTCTTTTATCTCTCTTACCATACCCAACACTTTCATTCTTTGACCTCACTATTGGTTGAGTGGGCTTTCGAATCCCTTGCCCACATTTTTCCAAACCTTTTCCTACATATCTCATTTTCTTCATGATTTTTAAACCAATATTTTTTTCAAACCATCCTTTATTATTAGGATCACCACTTACAAAATTTGTAGTTTCAGACACATCTTGACCTTTAGTAACTTTAGCCATATCACACAAATCCACTGTTTGGTCAAAAGAACAACCCAGATCTTCTGTACCACACGAAATGTCACAAACTGATGGCTTTGGCTTTGACTTGAGACATTCATTGCATGCTACTAATTGATCATTCTCCTTTTTCAATTTTGATATTGCCATCTTCTCTAAATTATTTTCCTCTTCTAATCTTTTTAAATTTTCTTCTAAATCTTCATTTTTCCTCTTAAACTCATCAAACAATTTCATTTCTTCTTCTAACTTTTCATTTTCCTTTTTCACTTCCACTAGTTCGTTTTCTAGATTCTCAATTTCACACAAATATTCATATCTTTTTTTTTCAAACTCCTTTAACTTTTCTATCAATTTTGAATTGCACATTTTAAACTTCATCAATTCATCTTTCAAACTATCTATTTCAGATATTAAATTTGCAATTTCTTTTTTCACCTTTTTGCCAATCTTTCCCATTGCAACAAATGACTAACCTTTGTGGATGACTTTTATTTGACG
Organism: Sequoia sempervirens; assembly: GCA_007258455.2. NCBI lineage: Eukaryota > Viridiplantae > Streptophyta > Pinopsida > Cupressales > Cupressaceae > Sequoia > Sequoia sempervirens. The sequence goes on from VDFB02351797.1 coordinate 4,490, forward strand.
GCCTCTAAACAGCTGTAAACTGCATAAAAATCCCCCTTTGACTGTTATTTCAGCGATCCTCTAAACAACTGTTGCAGACTTCAACTCTTCTTTGACTAGGAACTCACGGCTTGGTCTCTGCTATCTTCAACCTCTAATCTAGTCTCCACTTAGGAGTAATCTGGCAACTAACCTCCAGTGAGTTTCTCTTGGCTGCGGGGTTTCAAAAATCTTTGCGACTTTATTTTCTCCTTTAACAGTGTCTAATCCGCCTCCGAGGCTTCTATACAGTCTCCTTTGACAGCAGCTTGTATGTGGACAGACAAAAAAACTGCGATCCTCGACTTGGAGGGCGACTGCACCAAAAAAAAAACACACTCAATCAACTCCAATCTTCAATCAGCTACTCTCTTTAGGGATCTCACTTCAAATCTTCTTGGATCTTCCAGCGATATCTCCTCCCATCAAATCCCATCAAACACGATCTTGATACCAAATGTAGTTTTTGAAACATACAGATAATCTACAGCTACGCATACCAATATTCTTTTAGATTATATCACAAAGGTCTTTCTCAGACTTGCAAACTAAACAAGAGGATCTTTTATAGAGATAACAACCCCTAAAAATATAGTAAAGATAGTCTGGTTTTGCTACTAAAACACTAAAAAAACATAGAAATTACTATTTATTGAAATTTGTGTAAAGTTTTAAAAAAACTAATTTAGATTTTCTGCTTAAAAGACTCAACTCATTGACATCATATCTTATCTTCAATTCCAATTCCACCTTTGCATCATTATCCAACAAAAATAGGATCATATTCGGATGAACCCACTTTAGATTTTCCAGTAAAAAAGTTGCTGGGATTTCCTACAATGCACCATGCCGGCCGGCCCAGTCCAGCATCTGAGGCTGGGTCAGAATTTTGACGTTTCAAATATCGTCGAAATTCCGACAAAATATTAATGATGAACGGTCGTCGAAATTTCGACGAATGTTCGTCGAAATTTGGGTCAAAATTTACCAGCGCCGCAAAGCAAGAACTCCTCCATTCCATCAAGTTTCCAAAGCAAGAACTCCTGCATTGCACCATCAGACCAAATAAAGATTTTCATTACTCTGGAAAAATTGAGTCATGAAAAGATACAGAAAATGAATGATAATATACCAGAAAAGCAGTTCCAATGTTCCTATCAACGAGTTTCCCTCTTCTCTAATATTAGAAGCAAATGGATTACTTACAACACTCACAATTATTAGAAGCAAAATGCAGTAGATAAGAAACCCAAAGCCAACGCAACTCATTTGCATTTGCTCATTTACTACCGTTGTGTGGGAATCGAACGGCAACCAACATGGCACGATTTTAATAATGGGAGTTCAGAAAAGAGCTCAAATAAGCGGACTGTGTAAGATGTAGATCAACTTCCAACAGCCTGGACTGCAATCACAGACACTTATTTGAGCCACTTTAAAGCAATTCCATTTACAAATGCAATTATTAGATAGATGAATTGTTGGACATAAAATCACTAGGTACATGTCTTTGGGCACTGCTCACCCAGCTTTTAAAATTCTATAATTTAGAATGGTAGTGAATAATTTTTTCCACCATGATTTGATTTGCTGGTCTGGTCATCGTCTTTACTGTGTAGTTGGCCTGTTAATTAAATCGACGGATCGGTGTTTTTTTATGATATTGAACAAATTGAACAAAACTTTAGAAAAATGAATGCTATATGTGCTGAAACAGAAAGCTCATATTATAGATAAAGAATCAAAATTATTACTTAGAGATAGTGGAGTGTTTTTTATATAGTTTTGTGTTTATTTTGAAGGGAGTGTTTTGATGCATAAACATATTGACAATTAATATAATCTTTTACAAAGTTGGGTCTCTTGTCTTATATTATCTACCTACTTCATTATACATCTTTTATGTTTCTACTACTTATCTCCTTTCCCATGTTCACACAATTTTTATATGTAGCCCATTCATTTATTTATCACTCTTATCCATAGACTATCTACTGTGATCTGATCCTTTTTAAACCCCAAAATTACTTCACAATTATGGGATCATTCTTGTGGTCTAGGACTCAATCTCCACTAATATTAAATTTTAAATTCAATATTACCAACTTCTTGTCAGTACTTTTTCTATCTGGGGTTGACTAAATAGGCCTACATGATATGTCAATATGTCTTTTTATTTAAATATTTTTGATGCATTCATTCTGACCAATCAATGAATTTAAAAATCAAACAAATAAATGAAATATCTTTTGCATCTATGCTTTTCAATTGGTGTTCTAAAAGTAATCTAGCTTTGTACAATTTTTTTAAGAGCATTTGTGTGATTGAAGAATTTTTTCAAAGATTTTTTAAGGGCATTTATATGATTCATAAGAGGAAGAACTCTCACAATTTAATTATATAACAATCTAGACAAAAAACATATCATTAGCATCAACACCTATGTGTCTAGGGTGGAGAATAAATCCAACATTGATATTCAATAAGGGAAGGAAGGAAAACATGCCAACTCTGTGCCTAGGAGTCAATTATTTTCTAACCCCAAAGATAAGATCAAATTTCATAAAACAACAATAATTATGTTAACAAGAGTGATTGAACTATTGCTATATGAAAATAGGGAAGAAAATTAACTTAATCATGTATTCTAGATCTTTTAGTATGTAGTGTAGGGTGCTAGCAAGAAATTGAGTCCACTTTTTGGCCAAAAAGTGGAAGGGTTTTCCCTGATTTTCAGAATTTGTCACATTTGACCTTAAAATTTGAAGCCCTTAGAGATGGAATCTTAAAAAAAGTCACTATCATAAAATGTAGTACTTGGAGTCTAGTTTCCAAATGTGTAATTTATTTTAATACCAAGATGATAAAATTGATTTTCAATAGGCATTTCTAAAAACCACTGTTTAAAAGTCACTTTGTTTTACTATACCATGCACGTGTAAGTCATCCATATTTTGACCTAAATAACCATATTTTTCTAAATCCTTTTGGGAAAATATTTCTAACTCACTTAAGCACGCTTTCCATATTTTTTATAATTTTTTATTGAGTATTTTTTTAGTTAATTTTTATTGGCCATATTTGGTGTTTTGAAAAATCATCGTGTATTTTTTTAGTTAATTTTATTGGCCATATTTGGTGTTTTAAAATTATTTTAATAAAAAGTTATTAAAATACTAAAATACCCTGATAATTCAAGTTTATGGACCTGTTTCATTAGAAATTAATTTAAAAAATAGAAAATATAATCCAATTGTCCAAAGAAAATTACATATTTAGAATCTACACAATCTCATCTAAAATGGGTTTTATTTTCATAAAATAATTCTAAAAAAAACCATCAACCATATTGACATAGTTCGTTTTTTCTCTCAATATTGTCATGACCTTGTACTTGTAGCTCTAAGGCTAAGGGTTGGGTTACCATGCCTTTTCTAAGCCTAAATAAAAATGAGAAACATGTATTGTGATTTTCAAACCTTTTTAAAATGAGTACCCACTTTAAAATGGGTACCTATTCTAAAAAATGAATGACTATCTATTTTAAAGTTGAAAAAATGACACTTCCACTAGAAGTGGACTCAACTTCTCACACTTATATTGTAGAAAAATGTATCCTTTTTACATTTTCACTATTAATTTGAAATTAACATTAAAATGGACTTAATTGTGCTTTATTTTGGTGTTGTAAAGTGTATCCCTTTACAATTTCACACTTATTTAGGGATCTTTTAATTAAATTGAGCTTAATTTACCTTAATTGGTCCCTTTTAATTTAAATCGAAGAATATTTGATTAAGTATATGAGAACCTGTAGATCACAAAGATAATTAACAAGCACGATGAACACATGAATTGCATAATGTTGACCTGATATATTAGACATTCAGGGGTCAGCATATAAAGGAGAAATATCTAAGCATGAGGTGGTGATGTGCATCGACACCTCTCTAGTCTATAAACTAGTTGGGCAACTCATGAGGAAAATATCCAAGAATCCTAATGATTCATATAGTTTGCACAATGAATGCCTAAGTAGGCTTAGGTTAATGAATGTGTATGCAAGCATTAATGAATACACTGACACACCCCTTAAGCGTAGCTTAAGTGGGCATGGATAAAATGGGTCTCAGCTACTAGCCTGGTGAGGTACTTAAAAAATAGAGTAAAATATAAAACCTAGTGGAAAAAACTATCCTCCAAAAAGAGAGAAGATGTGGAGAAGACTAGAAAGCCCCCCCAAGGATGATGATGATGTTGATATAGACCACACGCCAAGAAGAGCTAGTAGATGAATGAACTTGTGCTCAGTGAAGTGTTTGGTGAAGATGTCAACAACCTGCTTTGAAGACTAGCAAAAGACTAAGTCGATGATATGACCATGAATCAACTCTCGAATGTAATGCATATGAATTTCTATGTGTTTGGTTCGTTGATGCTGAACTTGATTCCTGCATATCTGAATAGCACTCTAGTTGTCACAATAGATGACTGTAGGCTACCTAAAAGGAGTACCAAACTCATAAAGAATGCATTGAAGCCATATAGCCTCAGTAGTTGAGTTAATAGCCCCCCTAAACTCTGCCTCTATGGATGATAAAGCAATAGCATTCTACTTCTTGCTAGACCAACTAGTAGGAATTGAACCAAGTGAAAAGCTATAACTTGAAGTGGACTTATGATGCTCAGTGTCACCAGCCCAATTTGAATCTATATAACCAACCAATTCAAGTGATGAACCAACTCTATAGTGAATCCCAAACCCAAGAGTACCATGAAGATAGTGAAGGATCCTCTTTGTTGCTTTCCAATGCAACTCATGAGGTTTCTGCATGAATCTCAAAACCATGCCTACTACATAGGTAATGTCTGTCCTGGTATGAGTTAGATATATAAGACTACCAACAAGTTGTCGATACAATGTAGCATCAACCAATGGTGTATTACATGAAGTCTCAAGCTTGACTCCAAAAAGAAAGGGACTTAAAGATGGTTTGCAAGTAGTCATATGAAACCATGCAAGTAGATCAAGAGTATACTTGGGTTGTGCAAGAGTAATCCCTAAAGTTGACTGTGAAATCTTGATTCCAAGGAAGTAGTGAAATAAACCCAAGTTTGTCATGTCAAATCTATCCTGAAGTGATGTCTTCATTGCTACAATGGTAGATGAAGTACTCCCAGTAATCAAAAGATCATCAACATATAGAACCAGTATCAAAAGTGAATCATCCTACTACAGTAGATACATATTAGAATAGGAATGACATCTAGTAAAACCTAAAGATAGGAGTTAGAAGTCCATCTTGGCATACCAAGCACTAGGAGCTTGTTTGAGGCCATAGAGAGATTTCCTAAGTATACAAACTAAGGATGAATCCTAAACAAACCCTGGTGGTTGTTCCATGTAGATTTCCTCCTGAAGGTCTCCATGAAGAAATGCACTCTTCACATCCATCTGATGTACATCCCATAGTCCATGTGATGCGGCTATAGCAAGTGTGAGTCTAATGGAAGTCATCTTAGCAATTGGTGCAAAGGTTTATGTATAGTCAATGCCTGCAACTTGTGAATAACCCTTGGTTGCTAGTTGTACTTTGTACATATCAATTGACCCATCTGCCACAAATTTAGTTTGATATATCCACCTACATCAAACTATCTTCCTTCCCTTAGGAAGTGAAGTCAAATCCAAAGTGTGATTCTAATCAAGGAATCATATTCCTCATCCATAGAAATATCCCACTTTGGTATGCCTGATGCCTCTTAGAATGTTTGCAGATTGGAAACTGAAGCAAAGAAGGCATGTGCCCCCCCTTAAAAAATCTGCTTGAATCACTTTGTCATCTATTGAATCCTATACCCCTATATTTTTCCTATGTATAGTGTAAGACGTGGGTGAGTCTGGTGCATATATATCAAATTCTAATGCAATCCTTGGACTAGATGAAGATGAACCCTCATCACTGTGAGAAATAGAAGAAGATATTGCACTAGGAAGTTGCTGAGAATGATATGAATCATCAATACTATAATTAGGATCTGAAGAGTCCACAATATGTTGAGAAGTGTCAAGTATAGTTTCAAGAGATGTTTCTTGAAACTTAGCACTTCCCTCAAAAAAAAACTCATGTGTGGTAGGGTGGAGTAGGAAATAATCTTTTACACCATCTGGATATCCCACAACGATGCAAGTTTTGGATTGTGGGTCCATCATTGTTATTTTGGAATGTGCACCATGGCATGAGAGCCAAAAACTCTAAAATGATCAGCTATTGGTTTCCATCCTTTCCAAGCTTCAAAGGGAGTGATACCTTTTAAGGCTTTATGTGGAACTCTATTTTGTATGTAACATGCATAGTTGATTGCTTCTTCCCAATATGTTGGTGTGAGGCCCTTAGTGTGAATCACACAATTAGCCATCTCTTTTAAAGATCTATTTTTTCATTTTGCAACACCATTTTGTTGTGGGGTATAAGGAACTGTGGCTACAAATCTATCCCCTATGATATACAAAACTACTCAAAACTATTGTTGACATATTCTCTCCCATTATCTGTTCAAAGAACCTTGATGACTTTCCCAGATTATTTTTCGACAAGAGCTTTGAAATCTTGAAAAGACAAACACTTCCAATTTTTTCCTAAGAAAGTAGATGCATGTAAAACATGAGAAATTATCAATGAAGGTGAGAACATAACTAGCCTTTGTAAAATATGGATGGGGAAAATCCCCTGAAACATCACTATGAACAAGTTCTAAAACGTGTGTTGCCCTCCATGATTTACCTTTGTCAAATTTTGCTTCTAGATGCTTGCCAAGTGCACAACCCTCACAAATCCCTTTAGAAAATTTAACCTTAGGTAATCCCTTAACTATATTATGTTGACATAGTTGTTCAAGATAGCGGTAGTTAAGATGGCCAAACCACTCATGCCATAGTTTTCTAACTTCATTTGAATGAGTTAGTAGTGCTTTTGGAGAAATATAATCTATGGAAAAATTGGAGAAGGTATATAATCTGGATTGATGATTTATCTCTCTTATTGCTACCAAATTGTTTCTTTGTAATTCTCTTATCTCAACTGAATTTGGAGAGAAGTGTACTCTCATGCCCTTCCCTAAATGAGTTATTTGATACACTGAAAGTAGATTAGTTGAGAGTGAAGGTACACTTAGAACATTTGCAAATGTTCCTCCTTCAACTTCAATAGACCCTATCCCTTTTACCAATGCTGGAGTATCATCGCCTAAGGTGATTGTGGACATAATTGATGGTTCTAAGGATGAAAAGACAACCTATGAAGAACCCATATGGTGTGAAGCACTAGAGTCTAGGATCCATGATGGAGATAAAGATGCTTTAGCAACTAAGGCTTTTCCCTTTGATTTCTCTTTGTCCTTAGTATTATCTTAATTTGATGAAGATTCCTTGATAGAATCAGGTAGCCCTATATTATTCTTTTTGAGAATTTGTTGTAGAACTTCAATTTTTTTCTTCATGCATTGATGTTCATCATGTCAAGGATTTTTACAAAAGACGCATGCAACTCTCTTTTTACCTTGAGAGTCCTTTTTGGAGTTGTCAATTTTGATATCTTTCTTAACTTCCTTGTCCTTTTTAGTGTTTTTCTTCTCCCCTCTTGAAGTTTGATGCATTTCATTCCCTACAAATAGGGCTAAATCCCACCCAAATTTGAAATTGAATCCCAAAAATAAGCCAAGGAGGACTAAGATGCCCTAGGTGGTGTCTTAGTCCCAAGGCTCAATTCTCAAGGCACAAACTCCAAAAAGGGACCTTTTTAGGTGTTTTCAATATCAGGGTCCCAAGACCCATGGATGACAAAGACACCCTAGGTGGCATTTTAGTCCCACTCTACAAATCAAAGACACACAGAGAGAAACATTAAATGATCATTTATCTTTTGAGGTTTGTCAGGATTTTCCATAAAAATATATAGTTTATTAGGCTTGTGGATGCAAAATAGGGCCAATTAAGCCATAAAGAAGCATAAATAAAGCAAGGCAGGCCCAAACAAGTGTGAAAATGCAGGGGTATGCATTTTGCTACACTACATTTAGCCCCCACTTTAGTTAGAGGATGAACTTGCTTCAAACTCACACTAAATTAACCAACCACACAATCATGAGGGGTTTGAATATACCAATGTTAGTAAGATAGGATGACAACAATCAAGATGGATGATCAAGCCCCCAAGGTCAAGATCCTATGACAAACCAACATAGGCACAAAGGAACACACATGTGGATGATAAATGAAGCCATAATCAGATCACCAACATACACCATC
>VDFB02351798.1:0-14913 GCA_007258455.2 Sequoia sempervirens
TTATTAATTGCAATAAAATTTGTTTGATTATTAATTTTGGGATTTATAATACATTATATATATATATATATTATATATTATTATAATGTATTATATATATATTATATATTATTATAATGTATTATATTTTTATGAATATTTAAGTAATTAAATTATTATTTTAAATTGGCAAGAGTTTAAATTAGAATTTGATTTATAATGTGATATTTTCATAATTAACTCGTTATGTTAAAATATTTACATTTAAAGTGGTTTAGTTAGTTATGAGATTTGTTTTAAAAGTACTCGTTAAATATGCAGATATGTTGATAAGTTAAGTATAGACTTCTTTTTCGTTTTGATTGAAATCAAATTTAATTCTAGGTGATTTGTTTGTTTATCCTATTATGTTTGAATGGATTTAGTATATCCGAATAGTAGACATATTTTCTTGATTTGCTTCTAATTGGATTCTTTTGGGGCAAAATGGGATAAGTTATAATTGTATAAGTCTTCCAGAAAGAATTGTGTAGAATGGGTGTACTATTGTTTCAAATGTGTTTTCTTGAGATAACTTGGGTTGTGCATATGTTAGTTATGGTGTTTTGATACCGTAGAGGGTTATTTATTATTGTGTGAAGAACTTTATGCACCTGTAAACCCTAGTCATGAAAACTTAGATCCCATGTTATGTTTAGGGGGGTGGCTATTTGTAAGGGCCGACACACAAAGTGGTGTCAGGGTAACTTACAAATAGTTAGTAAGTCAGTGAAAACTAAAGAACACAGTAGTTAGATTAAAACACTTAACAAGATTTAAATGCCTCTCTTATGACTCTTGAGCTACTTCAGTCATGAGTATAAGTTGAGAAGGCCTGGAATGGAAAATCGATGTCTTGTTCCTTTAAAAGACATTTGATTCCACAATAGTATGCAATAGGGGCCGGGTTTCGTAAGAGGTTACCAGGGTAACCCAAGGATTGGGGGTCGGAACCTAGGAAGAAACACCAGGGTGACCTTTGTATCGTTGTGATGACACTCCACCTAGAATAACAGTTAACCATGTATTATGAAAACATGCAATTGTCTAAATCTGGAAGCAATGTAACCATTAGATTGTTTGTACTAGTGTCTAGGGTTAGTAGATTAGGTCTAGGTAACCTTATTACTATCTCCTAGCACGGGGGGTGGACCTACGGGTACCACATGGTTGGGTGGAACGTGCACCTTACTCCGTTGGGTCCCCAGTTGATCTTGGCATCGAGGGATTCATGGATGGAGAGCTCTCACTTGGATCTTATGTGTACTTCATCATTGTATACTGTAAATTTTGTATTTGTAAAACATCCCTCAATTGTATAAGAGGTGAACAATGTAATTGTATTTGTAATCATTATTGAACTACCTCATCAGATGGATGAGTATTGTATATCCTATCAAATGCAATGTATGAAACAAGTTTGTATTTTACATTATCTTGAATGGAAAATTTATTATTATGTAATGTTTATGTTTATGTTATTAATTTATATGTGCAATGCGAAATACTTAAGTCACTTATGGAAAACTCAAAGTAGTGTAACGCCGTTTAGCCTAATGAATGTATGCAACTAATTAACCTAATAATTAAACTTTAAAAAAAATATTATTACACCTTTCAACACATTTGCAACATTCTTAGGTTATTAAGGCAGACATTACAAATGGCGGTGAGGGGTAAGAAAGGTTGAAATTTTAATGGTATTGTCGGTTATAGAAGATCTGAGATGGAGGATATCTCTATCGGATTTATGAAGAATCCATTGGAAGAGAAAACAATAAACCCCAACAATGTCGATGAGGCTGGGAGATTTGAGATGAAACAGCAGTATTAAGTTTATGCACAGCTGTCAGTGGCATTCAATACAAAGCAAAGACAACTCAGAGTTGATGGAAACCCTATGAAGTTATATGAAAAGCCTTAGCTTCAAATAAGGTATTTCTTATGAAGCGTTTATTTAATAAAGAAAATGGTAGAAGGTAAGATTAGATTCACTGATCATTTAAATGGGTTTATCTAGGTCACTAAGTCAATTAATACGTAGAAGTAAGCTTTGATGAGAGAGTTAGGGCTCTTTGGTCTGTGTTCTTTCTGAAGAAGCTAAGAATGGCTTAGTAATGGCTAAGTAGCATTTTGTTTCTAAGTTCAAATGCATTAAGAATTTGATGATGTTGTTGGTGTTATTTTGGTGAGAAGCAGTAGGAAAAGCTTAGATGGAACATCCATATCGAGGGAAGTGTTTGAATGTAAATTGAACAAAGGAGAGAGGAAACAATTACGGAAATGCATGGGAAGTCATGAGGGAAAATCAAAGGATAAAAAGGTCCCAATCTATAGACAAAGGAGTTGTTGTGAATGCGTGGTAGGCTGGGTAATTTAAAGAGAAAGATTGTTGGTCTCGAGAAAAATAAAAGGAGACAAAAAGGAAGGAAGTAAAAGGAAAATGTGGTAAAGTAATAAATGCATTAGGGATGTTTTGATTCTTTCCCTTGATAATGTTGATGATTCTTGGGTGTTAGATTCAGGGGCTTCATTTCATGCTACCCCCCATAGAAGTTATTTTCTTGATTATGTCCAAGGGGATTTTGGGCTGGTTTATTTAGGAGATAATGAATGTTGTTAGATTTTTGGAAAGGGAAGAATCATGATTAAGTTGCAGAATGGGAATCATTGGCTACTACGTGAGGTAAGGCACGTTCCAAAGTTAAGCAGAAATTTAATTTCAGCAGGGCAACTAGATGATGAAGGTTGTGTTGTTACATTTAGTGATCAAAATTGGAAGGTCACAAAGGGTGCCTTAGTGGTAGAAAAAGGTGTGAAAGTAGGCACCTAATATCTTTGTACAGGTCATACTATTCCTTCTACTTTAATTGTTACGGAAAAAAGGTCAATGTTCAGGAACAGTTGTTGCAGTTCAGTAGATAGAAGATCATACAGTTGTTGTGGACTCTGAATCAACACAGTGGCATAATAGACTTGGGCATATGAGTGCAAAAGGTATGAAAGTACTTCATTCAAATAATGTTTTACCAGGTCTAAAATGTGTTAATATGGATTTCTGTGAAAGTTGTGTGTATGGAAAACTAAAGAGAGTAAGTTTTCTCAAGGATGGGAAGCAAAAGAAAGATGAGAAATTGGAGCTTGTGCATACGGATGTATGGGGACCAGCGTAGGTATCTTCTCTTGGTGGCTCTCTATATTATGTTACATTCATTATTAGTGCAACTAGGAAGGTATGGATTTATTTCCTTAGGCAGAAATCTGATGTTTTTGAAACTTTTAAGAAATGGAGAACTTGGTTGAGAATGAGACGGGTAAAAAGCTAAAATGTCTCAGATCTGATAATGGTGGTGAGTATTGCAGCAAAGAGTTTGAAGATTATTGTTCCTTTAATGGTATTCGTAGGCAGAAAATGGTTCCAAGGACTCCATAGGAAAATGGAGTGGCTGAGTGCATGAATAGAACAATAATGGAGCGTGCATCATGGACTATGAGATTGCATGTTGGGCTGCCTTTAAAAATGTGGGCAGAGACTGTAAACACTGATGTTTATTTAATTAATAGAGGTCCCTCTAATCCTTTGGGTTGTGGTATTCCAGAGGAAGTATGGAAAGGTAAGAAGGTGAGTTATTATTTTCTCAAAACCTTCGGTTGTGAAGCATTTGCACATGTAGATTCTAAAAATAGAACCAAGCTTGATGCAAAATCAAAGAAATGCGTATTTGTTGGATATGGCATTGATGAATTTGGTTATAGGCTTTGGGATTTTGAAAATCAAAAAATTGTGAGAAGTAGGGATGTCATATTCAATGAGAAAGTGTTGTACAAAGATTTGTTGCTACAGCATGAGAAGAAAGAAAATTATTATGCAGTGTTGGATGATATTCCAAACAATGATGTTTCAGTGGTTCCTCATGCTGGGCAACAACAGCAACAACAAATACTAAAAACTCCTATTAGACGATCTTCAAGGATAAATAGACCTCCAGAAAGATTATCTCCCTCTTTGTATACTATTTTGTTAACTGATGTTGGTGAACCAGAATATTATGATGAAGCTATGCAGGTGGATACCAAGGTTTAGTGGGAGTATGGAATGGAAGAAGAAATGGACTCCTTGCTGAAAAATCAGACTTGGGAATTATGCAAGTTGCCTGCAGGTAAAAATGTTTTACCAAACAAATGGGTTTATAGGCTGAAAGAGGAGGATAGAGGTAAGAAGAGATTTAAAGCTAGATTAGTTGTAAAGGGATTTGCACAGAAAAAGGGTATTGATTTTGATGAGATTTTTTCTCTAGTTGTTAAAATGACTTCTATTCATATTGTTTTAAGTATTGTGGTTGCTGAAGATTTGCATTTAGAACAAACTTGATGTTAAAACAGCCTTTCTCCATGGTGATTTGGAAGAGGAAATATATATGGAACAACCAAAAAGATTTGAGGTCAAAGGTAAGTAGAAACTACTGTGCAAATTGAATAAAAGTTTATATGGCTTGAAGAAAGCACCACAGTAATGGTACTTAAAATTTGATAGTTTTATGGCTGAGCAAGGCTACAACAAGTTTAATTCTGACCATTGTATTTATTTTAAGAGGTTGGATAATGATAGCTACATTATTTTGTGTTTATATGTTGATGACATGCTTGTAGCAAGGTCTAACATGGATCACATAAGTGAGCTAAAACAACAGTTAGCAAAATATTTTGCTATGAAGGATTTGGGGGCAGCAAAACAAATCCTTGGTATGAAAATTTGTAGAGATAGGAAAAATAGAAAATTGTTTTTCATCTCGGGCTAATTATGTTGAAAAGGTGTTGTTGATTTCATATGGAGAATGCAAAAGCTGTCAACACACCTTTTCCTAGTCATGTTAAATTGACTAAGGATATGTGTCCAAAGACACAAGAGGAGGAAGAAAAAATGTCCAAGGTACCATATGCCTCAGTTGTAGGCAGTTTAATGTATGCCATGGTATGCACGAGACCGAATATTGCACATGTTGTAGAAGTTGTTAGCAGGTATTTGAGTAATCCTAGTTTTAGCATTGGAATGCAGTAAAATGGATTTTCAGGTACTTGAGAGGTACATCCAATAATTATTTATATTTTGGGGGCTCTAATACTGATTTAAAAGGCTATGTTGACTCAGATTTGGCAGGGGATATAGATACCAGGCGGAGTACCATAGGTTATGTATTTACAGTTGGTGGGACAACAGTGAGTTGGATTTCTCGATTGCAGAAGGTGGTTGCTTTATCCACCACAAAGGTAGAGTATGTTGCTACAACAGAGGCAGAAAAGGAGATGATATGGCTGTAACTTTTCATGGATGAGTTGGGAAAACAACAAGCTAGAAATTACTTGTTTACAGACAGCTAGAGTGCTATACATCTTATAAAGAATTATGCCTTGCATTCTAAAAAAAAACACATACAATTGAGGTATCATTTCATTCGATCGGTGTTGGAGGATGGATAGGTCAAGCTGGACAAGATACATACAGATGTCAATCCAGCGGATATGTTTACGAAGGCGGTGACAAGGGAGAAGCTGAGATCCTCTTCAGCTTCAATTGGCCTTCAAGGTTGAATTCAAGTATAACAGAGCAGCAGGGTCCAAGGTACTTATTTACAATGGGAGCTGTAATTGTAGTAGTGTTGTCCAAGATTAGTCTCCAAGTGGGAGATTGTGTTGGTGTGGAGCCTAATCAGTCTCCAAGTGGGAGATTGTTGGTATGTGGCGACTGATCATGCTATATTGTATAGCCCATGGTATACTGTACACCTCGACATGTATCCTTTCCAGGGTCCAGGGCCGAGCTAGGCCCCGGGCGGGGGTTCAGGGGTGGCAGGCCCCTAGAAAAATTTTCCTCCTACTTTTTCGCATGATCGCCGAAAAAGGGAAAAATCAATGAAAAAAGAAAAATCCGATTTTGTAGAACCCAAAAATCTGGAAGCTTCTAAGCTTGATAAAAAGGGGTTCATATGGGTGTTACATAATAATGAAAAATGCGATTATTCGCAAGATTGTAATAAGTTTTGCACTGGATAATAAAAGTATTGGATGGCTGCGGTTTGGTGGATGTATCCCGGATTGGGTGAACCACGTTAAATTTTTGTGTTATGGTTTATTCTGTGTGTGTTTTAGTTTCTCAGTTTATTAACTAAATCTGCATTTAATTGTTAGATATCTACCTTTCTAACCCTAACAATGTGCTCTCCTATGTGTATTGGGTTGAAACCAAGATCTCCCCTAGGGTTCACACCCCAAATACGCTCTCGATTATTAGGGTGGACCCAAGGATTTTTAGTAGTAGGGTGATCCCACAATAGTGGTTTACAATTTTTGGCCAAACTGGACACTGAAATAAATTTTTTAACTAAATTTTCACTTTCGGGCACCTATAGCGGCTAAACCGTGATGAATTTGAAGATGATGCAAACTAGATTTTCATGAAATTTTGTCTATAGATTCTAAATATAGTTTTTTCAAAAAATTTGGAATCATATTGCACTTCTTTTTCCATCTCCCTTAAAAACTTCTTTTTTTTTCAGAAAAACAACATTTTTAAAAAGTGACACTCACCGTATAACTTTTTTTCCATGAAGGAGAAAATTCTAATTATTTCAAATTTAGATTTTAACTCCGATATCTAGTGCTTCCACTTGGTTAGATAGTTTTCTATTGAATATTTTTTCTTTAATCAAGTTTCAAAGTCAAACCAATTACAATTCAGACATAGCACGACCGTATAACGCGTAACTTTTTTTGTATGTATCGAAATTCAATTTATTTTTCTTTGTTGGATCAAGGAATTCAATATCTGGTGCACTCATATTTTTCAAAAAAAAAATTGATAATCTTCTATTTTTCCACATGTGCAGAACAAAGAGCTTGATTTTCAATGAAAAACCTACATTCACAAGAAATAATAAATAAATATAATAATTAAATTAAATTTATTTAAAATTATACTTTTTTGGAAGCTTATAATAAGGAATACATACTTACAAAATAAATTTTAAATGAATTCATTTGATCCCCCAAAAGGTAAATCAAAAGTGGTTTTTTATCAACATTTTGATAGGTGTAAAGGAGACTTTGTTATAGGTATGGTTTAAATCTAGCGAAGTTCTATCCAAGGGGGTTTGATTTAAAGTAGTTTGATCAAACCCTCTTTAATTGGAATGATTTAAATAGAACTTTTTAAGGCTTAAATCATTATATTTTCTAAAAATATGTGATTTCAGCAAAAATCAGAATCTCCCAAAAATTGTAAACCAGCTTTGTGGGATCACCTAGTATCTAATTGAGATCTAGCTCAAGCCTCTCATTGGTTATGATGTTTAGGAGCCCTTCTTCCCAGTGGGATTGTATTAGCTCCCATGGTGTGGTGGGTTCCCAAAGAGTCCCAATCTTATCATCCAACTGAGCTTGCATTTGTGCCAACTCTTTCTACCTCCAGTCACTTCTCCATAGTGTTAACCCTCTATCGTAGCTTCTTTAATGGTCATTCCTACTCTATGACTGTTGCCCACAAATCTGTGCTACCCACCATAAATAATTCAAACCAGGGATGTGCCCCCTAGGTAGAATGCAAATGCCCCACTCCACATCCTGTGAGTAAGTCAAGATATAAGATCTTGGGGGCCCCTCAATTATTGACACGGTAGAGATTAACCCCATGAGGTTTGAACCTTGGTTGTTGGCACTATAGGCAAGAAGCCCCACCATTTCACCAAAGGGTCACCCCTGATCCTCATACCAAATATTAATCCCTTATCATATACTTAATGTAAGGAAGATAAGGTAGAAGAACAACTTCCTACACTAATCTTGAGAGGAGAATAATACAAAAAAATTATAGATCTTTAACAATTACAAAAATTAAACATAAATGAACATAAATATCATACATACAATGACACAGTAATTTACGTGGGGGGAACCCTTTTGGGAGAAAAAATCCACACTCCAAAAGTTGCCCAATATATTATTCAGAAATCACAAAGATTACAATATACTTGCAGAGAAAACTTCTCACAGGAGTATCACCAACCAGAGATCCAAAAGCAACATGACCGCTATCAGACTCTCAGAATACATCACAATACACAACTATAATACAATTCCATCATAAAATAGGGTTACCTTCTAGGGAAAGTCAAGCTAATAAAATATTGGCCATCAGATCTAAGTCATAATAATGAATGGTCCAGATTTACCCCCTCGCACCCCCTGTCATCTTCAGATGAACATTACCTTATGCATCAACAATAACTTATGTAATTGCAAGGTTAAGACACATTTTTCCAACACTTAATTCTAACAACTTAGTAGTTGGTTTAAGAATGTTAAAAATTGTTAGAAAACCTTAGGTTTATGATGAATTTGAATATTGACAATATAGATAAGAGTAATAACCACTTCAAATATTAAACCTTAAGTAACCTAGTTTAGATCCAACATGTTATTTAATGAAGGGTGTACACGATGGATCCTATTGTACGCCTGAATGCATTTTCCCCACATCGCACTCTCGAGTGACGTGTCAGTTATAATATTTCTTGTTCAACATCATTCAATACATATAGTTAGTTGCTATGTGCGTGCATAGATAATAGTGAATGGTGTTTATACATGATTTGTTCAAAAAAAAAATGGTTTTGTTTTTTCACTACGTGTAAATTTCGGGCTTGAAATTTGGTATCAGAGTCTAGGTTCCAACACTATGAACTCTGGGCATGTTATGTAATGGGCCATTTGGTAATTATGCATGCGTATGGAAGCACATGGCTAAGTCCTAGCTATATAATCTAGAGTGCCATAAGATACCTCACTCAAAGATGTTTAAATATTATTTTATTAGTAAACCTCGTGTAGAGTTTGATACCTTAGGCACTTGTAGAGTGTGCTCAAAATTATCCTTCAATAACACCAACATAGATAAACCTTGGTTTGTTGGAAAGGACTTTGGGTGAGATAGAAATATGGAAATTTGGTATAGCATTATGTAACCCTAAAAGATTTCCTATTCTTGCAATTAAGGTGTTTACAAAATATTGAAATTTTTAGTAATTTTTTTTTTTTTGGCAAAAGTGGCAAGCCACTAATATTTTATTATATAAATATTTTAATTTTACAAAAACTGGTTTAGGGGGGCATACTGGTAGGAAAGAACCAGTAAGAAAACCTCCAGTTATCACCCCAGTAACAAAAGGATAGTTGCATAGACCAATTACATTGTTTGAATACAAATGTTGGTAGTTCAAAATGCAGCATTGACTCAGACTAACCTAAAAATGAACATTTACCTAGCCCTTACAAACCAACTCAAAATGAGTTTTCGCCCAACCCATACATAGATGAAATGTTTAAAAGCCCAAGCAAAGACCCAATAACCCTTACAAAATAACTTAGAATGAGTTGTAACACAACCCGTACACATATTTTAAACCCAAAAAATAACTCAAAAAGACCCATTATGAAAGAAAAGAATGCTAATAGTGATTTCTGTCGACGACCACTTGATTATTCGTTGAATTTTCATCCATGCCTTCTGTATGCAAAAAAATTCTCACCACAAAGCTCTGAGCATTGCCCCTTGGCTCCAAGTGTAATGATAACCAAGTTGTAGCCCTTGCAAAAGAAGGCATGCCAACCTGATGATCATCAAGACCTTGATTCTGATCTTTTCAACCACTATTCAATGGGCGGTTTGAAGAATTTACCTGTAGTTGTAGGTCTAACTGCAAGCCTTGATTAATAGGACGCAAGTTGTGTGAACGAAGGAAAGAAAAAGCATAGAACTTGTCTTAATTTCTAGCTCCATTAGTCTACAAACTCTTATGTTGTTTTTCCTTAAAGCCCGCAATAAGATGTTTTCATTTGAATATTGCAGTGCAAGCCTAAAGGCATCAAAGATTTCCTTAAAACCGTGACATTTTTGTACCCATTTTCTAGGGAAGAGACCCCCAATAAAACCTTCCTTCATAAAAATTGTATTGTTGAACCGCTCGAAGAACGACGTTATCAATGTGAAACTAAAACTTAACATACTTTCTAGCCAGCTCTTCAATATCATTCATAGATTGAAACATTCCCAGGGAAATTTTTAGTAATTTATAAGTATATCTAGGACTCACATTTTAAGATCTTGACACTACCTTAAATCTTATGTAACAAATGACCTTTTGAGCTAAGGTTTTATTTTAGAAAGCATCCTTAAATAGGGACCTAAAAATCATCTTTTTCCTTTCATATTAGTTGATTAATGTATAATGTGGTGTTGAGGTGCAACTTCTTCATACTGTCGATCTTGTTAAATTCTTCGATTATGAAATTTATTGACTTAAATTGTGGTTATTTTAAAATTACAATTTAAAAAATTGGATTATCAATGAGATATTTTCATGTTTTGGGCTACTTGGCCAATTATTTTTTGTATGGTACCTTGCCTCAAGGACTTTTTCATTTGAATTTTGGTTAAATTTAAAATTGTTGTATCAGGGACCACATTTGCACTTTATTTCTTTTATGATTTCTTTTAAAAATTGAGCAATGATTCCTTGTTTTGTTGAGAGTTACATTATTTAGAGGCCTTATATTCTTCTTTTCTCTTGGTATTTTGAGTATTTTATTGTAATTGTGATTTTGAAAGGAACCTCAATAGGTTACATAAAATGGAAAGAATGTGGTAGGGGGATTTTTTTAGGTAGTGGTAGTCTTCGAAATCATTGGTCAGGAGTATAACTTGGAATTCTCTTACCCCAAAACTATTAAAATTTATTTTATCGACGCATTTAATAAGTGTTTGGAGGGTGTGGTAATGTCTCCAAGAAGATAAGATTCCTTTATCACTCCTAGAACTTAAATGAGCAACCTTATGGCTATGGGTTAACTCTATACTCATGTAACATCCTAAATCTTAATCGATTGGACTTACATTCAAAAAATTGTTAAAACCCTCGACAAAATTCCCTACTTGAATGTTTCTGAGTATGAGACATTTTCTTCATTTAAAATAGAAAATCTATAAGTTTAAATAAGTAAATATAAGTCTTGAGTGATAAAAGGTTTTTTTTTTTTGTCTTTAAGAGAAGAAAATTGTGTTGTATAAATGGTTGCTTAAGAATAGTTCCATTTGTGCTATTTGGAATCTGGAATATTTATTTTCTTGATAATTTAGGAAGAATTGGGAAAGTCGTTAAGCTTGCATGATAAGCCCAAAGTTCAGAGGGTGCTTGGTATGTTTTGATAGAAATAATTTATTTTAGGTGATCTTTGTAGAGTTTCATATTCCATATTAAATCATTTGACACATTTCCCTAATTCGAGTAAGGCCAAATCAAGAGTTAATCATATGACGATTGTTGTTTTGCTTGCTTGAGAAAGTACTGAGACTATTATAGGTTTAATTATTATTTTAGATCATTGTATTCTTCAATTGAATCATACTCTCCTACCCTTAGATCAGGCTACTTACTTTACCTTTGAGAAACTTCTAGGAGGAAGCTCATTCCTAGGGGGAAGGAAGTGATGCCCACCTATTGATTCTAGATAGTATGCTACTTTGTTTCCTTTTAGATTGACGCAATTTGGTATTTCTCATGTTGATTATTGGACATTACGTTATGTTGCCATCATTTATGATGTTATTTGTACTATGATGATTTAGACATTAGAATTTATATTTGGTGTTAAATTGATGATTATTTTTTTGGTCGGTAATTGGGTTAAATTGATGATTATTAATGCATAAGTAGAACTGATGAATAATTGATGGTATGATGATGAAAAGATAATTGTGACACGAATGTTAATTACAATATTGGGATGAGTAATATTATTGAGTTTTAAATGAAATTATGAAATTAGAATAATTGTATACTTTATGAAAATTGAATAAATGCTCTTTGGTGAATTTAATGATTATGAATTTGTGAGACTGTGATAATTGTGAATTAGTATTTTGGTGTGATTTAAATATATGTGATGGAGATTTGATGATGTGAATATATATGTTTTATTTTAAGTTGCTTTGACTATATAATCTCATTGGATATATTAATGTGTGAAATCGAGTGTGTAGGTATAAATTCAATGGCCAATGGAATCAGAGGTCTTCAGGGAACCCAATGTGACAAACTTTGTGAATGTCAACTATAGTCCATTTGGAGGGACTATAGTCTTAATGTAATGTGATTTATGTGAAGTGGCTTGAAACATGAATGTATTTTATTATAAGGCCCTTATGTCTTAAGTTTTCTTTTAATTTGTAAATTTTATATTTGAGGGTAATTTAGGATTTTAATTTAATTGAGTCAAAAATGGGTGGAAAAAGGTTTATTTTATGTAATTATAATTTTTAAACCCCTAGGGTGTTAACCCAAGGGTTAGGTACTTAATAGAACTCATATCTTAGACTAAACTCAAAATATGACCTCTCTATAAAAGTACTTATTTTTAAGGGTGACTAGTTTGGAGTTGTTATGGGGTGTGCATGGACTAATTCCAATCACAACCTCATTTTTATCCAAGTTCCTTAATGCAAGGAGATGTTTTGAAAAGAGATCTTAAGTGAACTCTTATTTTTTTAGTGATGTTGAGTCTTTTTTTGGGAAGGAATGGAATAGACTCCTTCTTTATTTAGTCTTCCACTTAAGAGAACATAGAGGGAGTGTGTGTATGCATAAGGAGGTGACAAGTTCCACCACTCCATTTATGAGGATTAGAGATTGGATTCTATTTATCTCTTCCATTTTGCTTGTTTTGGGGTTCTTCTCTTTGGGGTTGCAATTTTTGGTTCTTTCTTGAAGTATTTTTTGTGCAAAGGATTTTTTTTTAAAAAGCTTGGATCTCTTCTACAAATTTCTTCTTGGAAAGTTGGAGAGGTAGGATTCAAGATCTTTACGTATGCTTTATGTGAAATTGTTAAATTTTGAAATGATTGTGAGTAATTGTTTGAAGCAATTCTTGTATTTGTTGTGTTGTTGCAATTGTGGTGGGTGTTATGGGGACTAATATCTCCATTCTCGGGAGCTCCCCAAATGTTGGGTTGAGAGAGGGAGAGCCTCCCATGGGGAAGACTCCATCCTTTCAGAAGGTGGAGTTTGGATATGAGTACCCATCTTGTATTTGGAGCATGGATCTTGGGTATGAGTACCCATTTTATTATTGGAGTATGGTGTAGGGTATGCATATTTTGGATGCTATGAGAAGGTAATATGTGAATAAAAATGTTAAAAACTATTTATGAGGTCTTTATATGTTCTTCCCTATTAGGTAGAGATGTCACCTCGTCTCCCCCTTATGAATCTTGTGTAGATTCAATGTGTGTGTTAATCCCTAGGTTGGGTGTTAATATGTGAGTGTTTGTCTCTTAATGTTGTTGTATGGATTTGTGTTTGAATATAACTTGTTTCTTATGTAGACCTCCTAGCTCGGGGGTGACTAGTTTTCTAGTCAAAGGTCGGGGGTGAGCACTACTAATGGCCTTGGACAAATATTTGTATTATCTTACAATTTTTTGAGAGCTACATGAGTACCTATGATCTTAGAAGGGTGTTTAGTGAACCATAACCTTAAGAAGTCATGTGGTTACTGTTATAAATGTGCAAATGAAAATATTGTAATTATGTAGTGTAATGGCACAAATTTGCACCCTTGACAAATTCCCCATTTATTTTACCTTTACTTTAGAAAATATAAGTTAGATGATGCAAACCCACCATCATCAACTTATTCCTTCTACATGGCCTCGTATTTTTGCATTGGTGGAGGAATTTCTATCAGGGATGTGCATGCACCGCACTAACGCCTTCATAAGATTCTTGCCCTAGAATCTGTAGAAGCGTTACATTTCTGGTTAGCTATGAAACTAAAGTCTTTTGTCCTTCCTTGACTGATGAAAATCAACCTATTACCTCCATTTTCAAGAATACAAACTAACATTCTTTCACTTATTCACTTTGGGATGCAATTCTCTCATTCTCTCCTTCATTCTTGCAACTTCTTGCTCATTCTCTCACTCTCTCAAGCTCATTAAACTTGCTCTCTACTTGGCTTCTACAACATTCTTGTTGCAACTCCACCATATTTGCAAGTTGACGAAGCTCTGTTATCTTGGTGTGGCATCATCTCTTCCTCTTGGCTTTGAGTGCTAGTAGGAGGAAAGGTGATATTTCTCTCATTATTTTATTTGCATCATTGTGTCTTGTAGAGTAGCATTCAGATTATCTTTGCACTCTATTTGATAGTGTACTTTCTATTTCTCTCCTTTATCAATTTTCCCTATCTTTTTGTATATTTGGTTATCCATGGAAGTGGGAACGCCAAAGCGGAGGTCTAACTAAGGTAGACCTCAAAATGCTACCCAACATTTTTCCTATTTTCATGTGTGTAGGTGTTGGTTCACCCTTTTGGAGTTGAAGTGAAGAATCAAAGCATGGGTGGAGTGGTACATTTTCCTTACCTTTCTTTCTCATTTTTACATTCTAGAGTGGTTTCCAGTATTCTTCTTGTTTTACTTTCTATTTTTTGTAATCTCCTTGTCAAACTGTAAAACTGTGCTAGTCGGGTCATTAATATGCCCTTTGCAACTTTTGTTTGTTTTCCAAACCTTTGTCCATATAGGATGCCAATGCGTTGCACTAGAGTTTGGTTCTCCCAATGTCATCCTCAGATAGTGAGCTATCTGGTAAGTAGTCTGAAACCTTTGAGGCCAACTCCCCCAATTTTTGAAACTTGCATCAAACAACCTAAGGAAGTTTAGGGTAGTTTGTTCCCTTGGGCTCTCCCGTGACCTGAAGCCTTAGGGGTGATGAATCCCCCTTCTCTACATGTAGTTGTAAGGAAAATGGATATATATCATTTCAACAAATTTTGTGTATAAAA
>VDFB02351799.1:0-13724 GCA_007258455.2 Sequoia sempervirens
CCTCTCCCTCTCTCTCCATCTCTCTATCATATCCCCTCTCTATATTTCTCTCTCTCTCTCTCTATTTCCCCTCTATATTTCTCTCTCTCTCTCTCTCTCTCGACTTCCCTTTCTCCCTCTCAATCTCCCTCTCTCTCTCCTCTTTCTCTCTAATCCTTCCTCTTTATTTTTGTCTCTCTATCTCTTTCCATCCTTTCTCAAGTTCTCCCTCTATCTCTATCTCTCTATCTAACCCCGTCTCTCTCCCTCTCTAACTCTATCTCTCCCTCTCCCTCTTTATATCTCTCTTCCCTTTTTTATCTCTTTCTCCCTATTCATATTTCTATCTCTCCCTCTCCCTCCCTTCCTCCCTCTCTATCTCTCTCCCTCTCTCTATCCCTTCCTCTCTCTAACAATATCATCTCTATCTCTCATTTTATTCTTGTCATGCTTCAAGTGCCTAGATGTAGATCATGTTTTATTTAGTATATTCATATGCTATTCTCCAACCTGTTAGCTTGCATCAACATTAATGGTTAGAAATTCAAGCCTTTTGAGCTATTTGGTTTATTTGCAAGGAATGTCCTTTAGCTCATGCATTGTACATGCTTATTGTTCAAGGATTTTACTATCTTTTGGCCCACATAACTTCTCTCAAAAGTTGGTTAAAGTTATTTACTTGCCTAATTTATCTACTTAACTAGTAAATGGGTATTTTTCTAATGATTATTTTCTCATTCTTCTTGAGGACAAGAATATTATCAAATAGAATCTTCTCTATATTGATATATTTTTCCAAGCCTCTGCCTTGAGTATTCAATAATAAAAAACTCAATGTTATATGTAGTTTTTTCTTCCCAAACCTAGATGGTTGGACTCTTTTAGTTAAAAATGGATTCATCATGGAGAAATTTTCTAATTCTTGGGAATTCCCTTTTCCTTTCAAGCCTTTCCTACTAGCTTGTGGCAAACTCTCATTGCCAAAATTGAAAATTAGATCACTGAACATCTCTTATTGGCTAACAAATTTCAATTATACTCTAAAATTTTAGCCTCTACCCATGTTTACTATTCTTCTTATTGGGTCCCTTCCAAGTCCTTTTTTAAAGTTGAGAAACTTCTCAAGGATTTTCTTTGAGGCTTTATATACATGAATAAAATTTGTTATCATGTTGCTTGGGAATTATGTTGCCTTGCTCATGACGCTAGTGACGTAAGGAATCTTTCAATCTATCAACAAGGTATTGTGCTCTATGCGAAATGGATTATCAAATATTTAAAAGGGGTTGATGCCTAAAAATTTGTCATTAAGCATGTATATTTCTTTAAAAGTTCCTATTGAATGACCAAATTAGAAAGGATTGGTCTCTATACTCTTTCCAGCATGAGGGATCTTGTCTAAATTCAATACACATTGTTAATAAGATCATTTGGAAGGTCTGGGAGTTCATTGGACCTTGGTTTCTTTCAATTGATAATGACTTCTACAATAGCCTTCCAATTAACCAACAACCTGTTTGGTGGGGTCATTCTTGAACCTGAGTCATTTTGTGTGGTGCATTATTTACCAAGATCTTCAAACAATTAGTCTCCTCTAACTTTCCCCGGCGCTTTTGACCAGCTAATGAAAGCGCGCTTGAAAAAGAGGGAAGTATGGAGGAGATTAAATGGGAGGCAAGGCATACGAAACTGCGTGAATGAGTACAAATTCTCAGTGGAAGACATGACGACAACAGTCTTCTATTTGCTTTATAAAAGTAAAGTTGTTTTGATGATGAGACTTCTTTAAAAAAATTTAAATCATTCTTGTTTGAAAATATTTCCTTTCATTTCCAAGTTGCAGGCTTTTTGACTCAATAAATTTATTGAAAGGTAGAGGAATCTTCGTTATAGCATTATTACTGCACAGTTCATCTAATATTCTTTTTTATTTGATAGACAGTATAGACCATCATTTTATGAAATGATTTCCTGTCTGGATGCAACCCCATTTTTTCTTTTCACTACCGACCACAATTAGAAAAGATGTGGAAACAAATGGAAAAGAGTGGAGAAGATATTGTGCGTACGAAATCATGTGAATGCACAGTGTTTAGACATATTTTTAGTGGAAGACGTGATGACTTTTTAGTGGAAGAGGTGACTACCTACAATAAGACATTAATCTTTGTTTGTTTTAGAAAAGCCTATCTTAATCTTACCATTTGGCTCCTTCAACCCCACAAAATTTTAATCATTAGCATTTGTCACAACAATTTTAATCTTAGTCCACTACTTGATAGAGGCTAGGATACTCCTAAACTATCGTTCAATATTTTCATACTGTTTTAATTAAAAAATTATTTAGGAGGTAAATATTTCAATATATTATTGCTAAGGTTACTTCTAATTCTACAAATGGAACATCTTCTTCATAGCTTTATCCTATCTTTGTTCCTAAGTATGGCATATCTATTGATTTCATTCATCACATCAAACCTTATTTTATTGTATATTTTCACATATGTATTTCTAAAGCGGAGAGAGCTTGAAGAGATCAGCCAAGTATTTCTCACATCTTTTCCCCTGAAACTCAGAAACACATGATATTCCTTATCGTTTCGGAAAGGAATTTTGGTTGTGGGAGGCATGTATTCTTCCATCTTGAGAGTTGCAACTGAAAAGAATGGCAGAGAGAACCCAAACAACTATGAAGAACTCGAAACAAAAAACAACTACGAAGAACTCGAAACAAAAGAAGTCTGAACTCCTATCACACAACCTGAACCGATGCTAGGCAATTCTGTTAGCTGTGAAGTGTGTAGAAATAAAGCTTGTAGTCTACCTACTTCTAAATAACTTTCTCCCCAGTCAGATAAAGTACTTGCCATGGTAACTTCTTGTCATCTTCAATGAGTGCGAGTACAGTCAGTCGAATCTCTTTTAAGTAAAAGAAGATCTCTTTCACATATTTCGATGACTACGTACCGACTATCACGGCAGACGGGACTACTTTTATTGAATTTTCTTCTCCATCATCTCTACCGATGATGGGCAATTTTTCTTTTGTATAAAGCCAATCACACAACCGATGCCGACGCTAGGCAATTATGTTTGTATAAAGCTGTAAGCGTATAGAAGAAGAGATTCCCCACTTTACAGCTGTTTCTAATCCAGTCAATACCTATTTCTAAATAATTTTCTTCCCCAGTCAGATAAAGTATTTGTCCTGGTAACTTCTTGTCATCTTCAATGAGTGCGGGTACAGTCAGATTTAGTGGCCAAACATTATCTTTAAAAGATCTCTTCAAGTCCGTATTATTTTGCTATTCCTTTTTCCGTTTCACATAGGGTGCGAAATCAAAGGTAACATTGGGAATAGAAATTACAAAACGTCGAGCATAGGCAATGCATAATAAAGAAGGGCAGTCATTGTCCTGTAAGAAGAGTAGGTAGTATGTAAGGATAGCAAATGCATATTTGGCTGGCTATCCAGCCCCGAATTGCGCATCTATGTTTCATGTTGTAAACACTACTAATGACTACATGTGATTTTGAATTGGCTTCTACCATTTCTACCCCACTACTCATGTGGCTTCTCTAGTGCCATTCCACCATCCACCATGACTATCCCTGAATTTTTTGTATTCCGTCCTCATACCCCACATTCAGTAGCAGCACAACACATATCTTCTTCCATGCACAAAGAATTCAATTCTTCCTACCATGGGAATGTGCTTGACTTTTAAAACTCTTTATTTATCATCCGTATATATACCTTATCTCTTGTTTCTCCTCCTCCACACCATTCCTAAATTACCCATGACTATTAATAAAATTAAAAGAAATTAGGATGGTAGGGATTAACTTTAAGATAGAGGTTGGTTCATCTTGGGAAGCATCAAGATGTCTTAATTGTTTAAAAATTGGAACATTTAAGTATACCTTTTGGCCCTAACTTTATGTTCAAATTTCTTATAAGTGGAACCTCCTTTTTTTTTTTTTGCACCTGTGCTTCCTAAGTTTCTCACCTAAATAATTGTGTTGGGGGTAATGCTACTTGGCCTACTTATATTACTATATTGTAATTTTTTTATTTGCTATTTTGATGAATTTGAACTAGTAAGTGATTCTCTATGAGTAAGAAATTTAATATAATTTAGTTGTATATTCTTGTATCCAAGCCTAGGAAACGAAGGTGAAACTTGAGTTTCAACACTCTTAGGAATCGCTTGTCCGCTATTGGAGTTCTTCATACACCAAAATATAGGTTTTTCTTGGTGGTGCTACTTAGACCACTCCTTTTGCTCCTCATATATTCAATCACTCTTGTAGCTAAGATCATTTCTATCCACCTCTTGTGCAGTGAGGTTGGTTTATCTCTATTTATCATAAAGCTTCTAGTTCTTGACAAAATTCTATGATTATGAATCAATTACCTAATTCAATTATTTTAATCGCTTTGGATATTTAAGATCCTAAGGTAATTAATATGGGTGGGAGGCTCTAGATATATCAATTGAACACTCTCAATAAGTAGTACCTCAATATGACAATCCTCCTCCACCAACTACTTAAACATAATAGTATATTATATATCAAACTTTTTTTCTGAATTCTTAATATTTTCAATCATAGGAATTTTTTTTAATTGTATTCTTTTATATTTAATATGAAATTATCATACTAAAATGATATCCAATTTAGTCCCATTTAGTGGAATATTCAATTTCCATTATGTAAAGTGATGATAAAATTGCATTTCCCCAAATATGTGATAAGGTACTTAGCCTTAGAAACAGTATATATGGTGTTATTAATTTTAACTAAAACTTAACTACGATATAGAATGTATATGTCTTTTAGAGAACATTTACAAGAAAATATTGTGAATGTTTAGTTTTTAAATATTTTTATTATATATGTTATTTATACTAATCACATCCCAATAAATTATGATTTAATATTTATTTATTTGTCTTTCTTAGATCTTAAAATTGAGGAAATCATAGCACAAAGTGGAAGGAATATCATACATACCAATCGTGTATACTATACATACAATATTTTGGCTTATGATAATCACAAATTAGATACAATAGTGACACTTATTCTATAAAATATACACTATTTCATCTATAAATATTGCTACAAAATATACACATTTCATGCCCATAATTTATGATGTCCCCATTTGTATATATAAATAGAACTTATACAATTATATAACAATTTTTTTAGTTGTCACAATCCTTAAAAATTAATGCATGTTAGTAGGAGAAAAGAACCATGCTTAAAAATGGTCATGATAGGCTCAAAATACATGAGAATAAAATTAAATTACTTGATGATAAGCCCATGACCATTATTTGCTCATAGACTAGTCATGAAACTTAAGCTCAATGATAAGGGAGAGGTGGCAACACATAAGGGTTTAATTTGATAGCTGTGTGAAGGTTCATCAAAATGAATGGTCAAAAGGATATGATCTCTCAATGAAGGACACACTGTTTAAATTATTTTTTGAGGCCTTGAAGTGCACTACCAATAAGTTATGGACATACAAGTATAGTGGACCACTAGACAACTATAAAAAATAATGGTATAATATATAAGATATTACTTTACATGTGGACACTAGTGCAAGTCATTGTGAAATTTAATTGGCTTAAGTGGGTGGACAAGGACACATAAGACTATTGGCAACAATTGTAGGTCATATGTCAAGATTATGCATGGAAAAATTAGTGATGACTAGGTTATAGAATGGCTAAGTTGCATGATAAGGTTGGTAAAATGTTTGAACAAAGGCCACATAGGGATATACACCATGCATTGAGCACACAACACATAAAATCATTTTAAAATTATTATGAATTGGCTATAAAAAAAAAAATTTGAATTAGTTTCATTGAAGGCTCCTTCAACTCAATTTCTTTCTCTCCCCTCTCTATCTATGTCTCTTTATCTCTATCTCTCACTTCCCCTCTTTCTATCTTTATATCTCTCTCTCCCTCTTTCTATGTCTATCTCTCCTATTTCTCTACCTCTTTCTCTATATATATATCTCCCCCCTCTCTCTCTTTATCTATCTCTCCCTTTGTCTCTATATCTTTGTCTTTTCATTTCTCCCTGTGTATATATGTCTCCCTCTATCTATTTATCTCTCTACCCTCTCTTTATCCTTCCTTTTATCTCTTTCTTTATCTCTTTGTCTCTCTCCCTCTCCCTCTCTATCTCTCTATTGATCCCTCCCTATCTCTCTCCTTCTCTATCTCCATCTCTTTATCTCTCCCTCCCCCTCCCCCTCTCTCTCTCCACCTCCCTTTATCTCTCCCTCTCTATCTCTCCTCCCTTTCTCAATATCTCTATCTTATACCCTATCTCTTCCTCACTCCATCTCTCTATCATATCCCCTCTCTACCTCTCTACATCTCTATCTATTTCTCCCTCTATCTCTCGATCTCTCCATCCTCCCTCTATCTATCACTCCCTCTCTACCTCTCTCTCTCCCCCTCAATCTCTCCTCTTTCTCTGTATTTGTTCCTCTTTATTTTTGTCTCTATATCTCTTTCTATTCTTTCTCTTTCTCCCTCTATCTCTCTATGTGTCCCCCTCTCTCTCCCTCTCTAAATCTATCTCTATCTCCCCCTCTCCCTCTTTATATCTCTATCCCCTTTCTATCTCTTTTTCCCTATTTATATTTTATCTCTCCCTCTGCTCCCCTTCCTCCCTCTCCCCCTCCCTATCTCCCTCCCCATCTCTCTCCCTCTAACAATATCATCTCTATCTCTCATTTTATTCTTGTCATGCTTCAAGTGCCTAGATGTAGATCATGTTTTATTTACTCTATTCATATGCTATTCTCCAACCTATTCGCTTGCATCAACATTAACAATTAGCAATTCAATCCTTTTGGGCTATTTGTTTTATTTTCAAGGAATTTCCTTTAGGTCATGCATTGTACATGCTTATTGTTGAAGAATTTGACTATCTTTTGGCCCACATAGTCTCTCAAAAGCTGGTTAAAGTTATTTCCTTGCTCCATTCATCTACTTATCTAGTAAATAGGTATTTTTCTAACATGATCATTTTCTCACTCTTCTTGAGGACAAGAATAATATCAAATAGACTCTTCTCTATCTTGATATATTTTCCCAAGCCTTATCTTGAGTATTCAATAACAAAAAACTCAATGTCATATGTAGTTTTTTCTTCCCAAAGCTAGATTGTTTTAGTTAAACACGGATTGATTATGGAGAATTTTTCTAATTCTTTGGAATTCCCTTTTCCTTTCAAGTCTTTCCTACTAGCTTGTGGAAAAATATCATTACCAAAATTGAAAAATTAGATCAGTAAACATCTCTTTTTGGCTAACAAATTTCAATTGTATCTAAAAGTTTAGCCTATGTACCCATGTTTATTATTCTTCTTACTGGGTCCCTTCCAAGACATCCTTTTTTTAAAGTTGAAAAACTTCTCATGGATTTTCTTTGGGGCTTTATATACATGAATAAAATTTGTTATCATGTTGCTTGGGTATTTTGTTGTCTTTCTCCTGATGCCAGTGGCTTAAGGAATATTTCAATCAATCAACAAGGTATTGTGCTCTATGGTAGATGGATTATCAAATATTTAAAAGGGGTTGATGCCTAAAAAAATTTCATTAAGCATTATATTTCTTTAAAAGTTCCTATTGAATGACCAAATTGGAAAGGATTGGTCTCTATGCTCTTCTCACCATGAGGGATCTTGTCCAAATTCAAGGCATATTGTTAATAAAATCATTTGGAAGGTCTCTGAGTTCATCAGACCTTGGTTCTTTTAGTTGGTATTGACTTCTACAATGGCCTTTCAATTAACCAACAACCTAGTTGATGGTATCTAATTTTATCTAGTGAGGGTCATCCTCTTGCCAAAGCCCTTTGGGTTCATGCTTAGATATTTTTTTAAGAAGAAACATAACACTTCCTAATCTCCTTGTTAGATCCACCAAAAATTTTCTCTCTTAACTTGAAACCAAGTTGAAATTTTGATTATCCAATCAGGATTAAGAGACCTTTAAAAATATTATTGATGCCATCCCTCTTCAAATGATTTAAAAGATTGGATTTAAGTCCTTTAAAATAATATCTTGAAATACCATTTCACAATTATAAACTCTACAATAAATACTTGTGACTCATGCTTCATCCAATGGTGAACCAAGTAAACCACAACTAGTTCCTCTAATCTTCTCTTATTCAAACTGTTCGGCAGTCATTCTTGAACCTAAATTTCAAGTCATTTTGTGTGGTCCATTATTTATTTAGCAAGGTCTTCAAACAATCAGTCTCATCTAACTTTCCGCAGCGCTTTGACCAGCTAGTGAAAGCGCGCTTGAAAAAGAGAGAAGTATGGAGGAGATTAAATGGGAGGCAAGGCATACGAAACTTCCACTGAGTAAAGTTGTTGCCGTCATGTCTTCCACTGAATCAAACAACTTCTCAGTGGCAGACATGACGACAACAATCTTCTGTTTGTTTTACAAAAGTAAAGTAAGTTGTTTTGATGATGATTTCCTCTTTCAATGCGACCCCTCTTTTACGTGTAGAGGAGGAGAAATCTTCGCGTTATTACCCGTCGGAAGAATTGATGAGAAGTGCAGCTAATTTCCAAACATTTAGATTTCTCCTGTAAGGCAGCTCAGGAGGGATCAGGATTTTCTCGCAGTTCAGGATAGCAGCTCAGGGAGGGCTGGACAGCAGCTCAAGAGGGATCTGCGTTCGAATTGGCGGGTCCGCGTGATTTTGGAGGTTTGTCGCGGATGGCGGTGTGACTGCAAAATGACGTGACCAAACCGACAACCTTTGGCTGGTTTTGAGAAAATCCAACATTTTAAAGTCAGCGAGTAGATACAAGGTATGGCTTGTCATATTACCGCTAAGCGAGGTTAGATGTAGATACGTTCTTTTATCTTGTCTGGTGATTCTTTGTTTTGTCTGTTTCCTATCTCTCTTTTGCAACGTCAAAATCAGGGGGGGTTGAAATCTTTGGTGGTTAATACATGGTAAACCATGGTTAAACAGTCAGTAAAACCTCAGTCTATTGCACTCGGGGAAAAGCAGGGACGTGTAGGGGAAATAACTCCTTTTACATTTGGAAATGCACACTCTTTGAATCTAGGGCTTGTAGAGTTTGCATCGGGTGGCTGTGAGTCACTATACAGTCCCCAAATATAGATAGCTGCCTCTTGGTTAAGAAGGCTTTACCAGGAAGGTATTCATATCCCCTGGGATCACTCATTACAAGCTACAAAAGGACCTGCAATCTCACTCTTAAGCCCTCAAGCAGGTGATTTAGTCAAGCCTTGGAATTCGTTTTACCCGAAGGTCCCTCATGTTTTTTCAACTGGCACAAAGGAGAAGTTGGTGTTTGTGAATGCAAAGCAGTATAAAGGGATTTTAAGGCGTAGACAAAGCAAAAAACTGAAACTGTCACAGAAGAAAAAACTCATCATGATCTTACCAAAAGGTAGAAACAATGTAAGTGTCGATATTAACATGCCCCATTTAATAGATGACCAAACAGAGCAAGGGGATGTTAAGGGTAAAAAGAGGGAGATTCTGTCATCTCAAGAGGCTCCAAGGCCAAACCAAAACAAAACAGGAAGTTCTACAATAAGCAAAGGGGATGGAGCAGAAATGCCGCAAGACAATTTAGACTCCTACAGTCCAACAACCACTCCTCTGCTGTGGTCATCTGAGCTCTACGTGAATGAGCTCATGGACATGAAAAAAAGGGTTGATCTCTTAGAAATGAAAGGGCAGCGTGATGATTCAAAGCTAAAAGAAATACTAGAAGCCAACTGGAATCATGCAAGGGAAAACATGCGTCTTAAGGAGCAAGTTTTAAGCTTGCAAAGTAAGATGGAAAGAGGTCAAGAAGAGCTGGTCACTTTAAAGCAAGCTTTAGAACAAGCAAAATCAACAGAAAAAAAGAACTCAGAGGCAGTGTTGGGAAATGACACAGCACAGCTAGAAGCGATCCAATCAGCAATTTCAGACATGGTAACAAGCGAAAGTAAGCTAAAGGATCAAATAGAGGAGGCCAAATCTTGGGCACAAGTCATAAGTGGATCATCAACCACGCAAAATGAAATCATTAGGAAACACATAAAGATGCAGTTAAGAGAAGAAAAAGTCAAGCAAGACAAAGCTAGAAACTGTAATATCAAGGTTTGAAGGACTTGGAAAGGCAGAGGGCTGTCTTGCTCCCAGGGACTTTCTCAGGGACATGCGATAGACGAGAAAATTCAGCGAGCGATGAAGTTGGAAAGAAACTTCGAAGCGGGGAAGATAGACATGTAAAGGGACATAATGCCAGGCGCTTGGAGATTACCTGCAATCCTGCAAGCAGGGAGGTCCCGCCGAGGCATAGTCTACTTAGATGAAGACCTGCAAATCGACAAAAGAAGCGAAGGAGTGGTAGAAGTGAAATGAAAGCAAGGATGGGAAAATGG
Source organism: Sequoia sempervirens (assembly GCA_007258455.2). Lineage (NCBI taxonomy): Eukaryota > Viridiplantae > Streptophyta > Pinopsida > Cupressales > Cupressaceae > Sequoia > Sequoia sempervirens. The sequence goes on from VDFB02351799.1 coordinate 10,460, forward strand.
GCATGGTTGAAAAACAGGAGAAACTCAAATTGTGGCGACCATCACACAGCAGAAAGCAAGTTGGGGCTTAGAGGCCATTTTATTAAGTTAGACAGCATGGGGATGGAGGACGTTGGGGTTGGGGCCTGAGAGGAAAAAAAGAGCCATTATCATTCTTTGAAACTCGCTGAAGCATGGCAGGTTGCAAAGTTCGATTTTGAAGAATTGTAAATTTAAGGTTGTGGAATAGAAGAATTTGAAAGCAGAGTAGGGCATGGAGGATTGGTCCCTAATAAAAAGCTTGGGGAGAGATGATAAAAGTTGAAAAAATGGATTCAAACAAGCAGTTTATATGGCTAAAAATAACAGAAAATGGGGCAATAATTTGGTTGGCTACATGTTATTTTGCTCCTAAAAACTCAAAGGTCTACAAGAAGAGAAAGATGGATAATGAAGACCCTTTTGCTGCTTTAAAAAAGGACATTTCTGTTTTTAGCTCTTCGGGAGAAATAGTGCTAATGGGGGACTTTAATGCAAGGACAGCCAACAACCAATCCATTCAGTTGGGCAGTAGTGGGGAGGAAGACAACAACCCTATTTGGCTTGAGGAGGCGGAGGTTCAGACTTGGGAAAGGACCTCTCAAGATGGCAATGGGGGTGTGTCACATTTTGGAGTGGAGTTACTTGGTTTATGTAGCTTATATGGCGTGGTAATCTGTAATGGTATGAAAATGTGGCCAAAGTCGGGTGGTATCACTTGCAAAACCTACAATGGGAAAAGTGTTGTAGACTATGTGTTATGTTCTCAAAATTCGGTCTCTAGGCTGCTGGAGTTCAATATTGGGTGCTGCCCTATTGGTCTAAATTCTGATCATATGCCTCTTCTCGTTAAATTTAACATTCAGGATGGCAACCAGCAAGATGGCAAAAATCAGTACTCTCATAAGAAAGCTCACTCACAAGGAAAAATCCTTGTGAATCATGAAAATCAAGAAATCTTTGTGGCTGCGTTGGATCATCACCTCCAAGAAAGAAAAAACATACCATGCAATGAAAGCAACGAAAAAAATGAATACATTAGCAGCAATATGTTGGCTCCACTAATTCAGAAGGCTCTAGAAGGTTGTAAGAGATCTCAAACCAAGAAAGGGATTTCAAATACTTTTCCTGCTAACCCATGGTATGATGAGGAGTGCAAAGCAGCAAGAAGATTGGTCAAAAAGAATATGTCAAACAAAGAAAGTAAAGTAATCTACGAGAAGTTGGTAAAATCTAAAAAAGAAACCTATGTGAATTTAAGAAGGAAAGAGTTAATTGCTTTGGGTAAACACAATCCCAAAAGTTTTTGGAGAGAGTTGCAACAAAAGAAGAGTCAGACAGAAAATAGTATCACTGGGAAGCAGTGGTTAGAGTATGCGAAGCTCTTGTATGAACGACCAGTGGAGAAAATCAAGCCCCACTACATCACATCTCATTTGAACTCTCTTCTGGGAGGAGGATGTCAAGAAAACATAAAAGCCTAAATTAGTGGGCTCTCCTTGAATCATACCAGTAGGCTGCAGTGGTGTTCACCAGAAGCAGATTGTGCCTTCCTCCTCACCCATCGAATACCTCTTCATGCTCACTCAAAAATGACTTGCAGGCGTTGAGCTGATGTAGTCATCCTGCATAGAGAACAGGATAGTAATAATCCTCTGCTTCCTAGACACTAATGGTCAATCCTCTTCTTGGTAAACTTTATGGGAGCATGTTAGAGCGCAGAATCAGTAATTGGGCCGAAAAGGAAGGTAAAGGGGCAAAGGGGCAGGCTGGTTTCAGACCAAGGCATTCTACCATAGATCACTGCATCACGCTTAGGCACTTAATTGAGAAAGTTTGGGACACTCAAGGGGCTGAAGCTTTTTGTTGTTTCGTTGATTTCAAAAAGGCCTTTGACACGGTACCTAGGGACAAATTGTGGAACAGAATGAAGGAACTTGGTATTCCTGATGAACTTAGAGCAGCAGTCCATAAACTTTATGAGAAAGTTAGCGCTAAAATTAGAACAAAAGATGGTATGTCTGAATGCTTTGGTAGCGACATCGGGGTCAAACAGGGTTGTCCACTATCTCCCACTCTGTTTGGATTATATATTGATAAGCTTGAAGAATGGTTAAACAAAACTGATGGGGAGGGTATTCAACTAGCTAGTTATGTGGTGAAGTTACTTTTATATGCGGACGATCTTATCTTAATTGCAAAATCTACTCCGGGTTTGAGAGGTCATTTAAAGGCTCTCGAGCTCTTTTGCCAAGAGGTCGGTATGCAAGTTAACACCAGCAAAACCAAAATCATGATTTTTTCTTTGAAAAGGAAGAAGCAGCAGTTTAATTGCATCTTTGAGGGCAGCCCTTTGGAGGTGGTGGAAGAATACAAATATCTAGGGATTGATTTCCATAATAGGCTCAGCTGGGAGACTTGCAGGGCAAAAAGGATTCAGGGTGGCTGGAAGGCGTCTTATCTACTACAAAACAGATGTAGGAAAGCAGAGTTATGTGATTGGAAATCCAAGAAAACCCTTTTTGGTTTGTTGGTGGCACCGGTTGTCCTCTATGGTTGTGAGGTTTGGGGGGGTAGCATGTCAAACCACAAGTGGAGGCAAGTTGAAAGAATTCAAAAACATTTGATCACTACTAACATCAAAGTCAAATCTTCGGTTCCGTATGAGATTCTCTTGGCTGAAACTGGTATGTTCCCGTTGGAGGCATCTGCTGTCATCAGGTTAATAAGTTATTTAAAAAAAGTTGAGAACATGGATTTGCACCGCTGGCCCAAAATGGTTGTTGGGGAGGAGCTAAACCGTAGAAAGAAGACTTGGATGAAGCAAAATAGCAAGTGGTTGAACAAATGGAACATTAAACTACATGAGTGCCCCAACACTAATGCTGAGATAAGAAAGTTTGTGCTAGAAAAGTTTAGGTCTACTATGTGGACTAAGCAGGTTGGCCGTAAAAAGTCACATTATATCCAGGTGTTCAACCCCACGTGGGAGCATGATGAGAAAGACTATTTAAGGGTTACAATTAAAGGCAAGGCTAGGCTTTTGGTCGCTCAAATAAGAACCGGGTCACACCATCTTAGATGCGAGACAGGTAGGTGGGCTGTTCCCAAGGAGGCTTGGGAGCAACGGACCTGTATTTTTTGCAACAAAGGGACTGTCGAGACTGAATGGCACTTCATGATTGAGTGTGCTGCTTATGATGATATCCGTATCCAATATGAAGACATTTTGAAGGTGGACAATCTA
>VDFB02351800.1:0-24976 GCA_007258455.2 Sequoia sempervirens
TTCCTATAATAACCTCCATGTCCCAAGAAACTCCTAATATCTTTTTATTTTGCAGAGATAGGTAGATTTGTGATCACCTCAATCTTTGTAGGATCTACTTGAATTCCTTTGTCAGAGATGTAGTGGCCAAGAACTACTCCTTCCTAAATAATCATGAAGCACTTTTCACTATTTAAATATAGACTATGGTCTTCACATCTCTATAGGACTCTCCTGAGATTTTTTAATGCTTTATTAAAATTAGCACCGTAGGTAGTGAAGTCATTCATATAAATTTCCATGCAATCATGAGAGATGTTTGAAAATATGCTAATGATATCCCTCTAAAAATTTGTAGGCACATTGCACAAGCAAAATGGAAGTATTGAGGAGGAATAGGTCCCCCATGGATAGGTAAAGGTGGTATTCTCCTAGTCCTTAGGTGCAATTTGGATATGGTTATATCCATTGAATACATCTAGAAAAGAAAAGTATTGCTTTCTTACAAGTGAGTCCAAAAATTGATCTATGAAAGGTAAGGGAAAGTGGTCCTTTTTGGTGGCAGCATTGAGTTCCCTATAATCAACAAAAACTCACCTCTTCCCCCCCTTTTAGTGTACAATCACCAATGGAGACACCCACTAGCTATCTAAAATGGGGTAGATAAATCCCGCATTTAGCAATTTATGTAGTTCCCTTTTTACAATTTCTCTCAATGTAGGGTTAATTCTTCTTTGTGGTTGCCTCACTAATGTGCAATCATATCTTATGTATATCCTATGAGTGAAAATATTAGGATCCAATCCCTTCATATTATGATAGTCCCATGCAAATGCATGTTGGTTGATCTTCAGTAATTTTTTCAAATCCAAGTATTGTTCTTCACTCAGTTTGTTGTTAATATTTAGATATTTTCCTTCTAACACCTACACTTGTGTAGTTAACTCTATCATATTTTCTTCACTAATGCTTGGTACCTTGAGTTTATGTGGCAACAATGTATGAGACATACTTGTTTCTGTAGGAATTTTAGTTGTAGCAAGAGCAGGTAGGAGTGTCTTTATTGGATCAACAAAATTAGTTGCATGAGATGATGATGCTTTCTCTAATTCACAATGGTTCTAAATTATGTTAGAAAATACTTCATCTTCATTTGAATCTACATAAAAGAAATTATTCCTAACATAATAAGTTGTGCCACAAAATTAACTTCCTTAGCCTCTTCACCAACATGTGGCCATACACAATCATCCCTATCATGGGATGACCAAGTAGGAGGGTAGAGAACAAGCTTTTTGGTGTTCTTTCCATCAGAAATTGTCATGTCTCTTGTCTAACATCCAATATAGGCATCTGCTATTGCTAGCCATGGCCTTCCAAGAATAATAGGAAACGCTCCTAGTGTAGCTTTAGGAGAAAGAATCATGATATCTACTAGGTACTCCCAAGAGTCTAGAGTTACCACAAGATCCTCTACTATACCATTAGTCTTAATAGTAGAACTATCAGCAAGTTGTAAGACAGTAGGAGTAGGTCTCATGCTTGTAACATTTAGTTGATGGAGGATTTCCTTAGGTATTATATTTATTGTTTCTCCCAAATAAATTAGAGCATTCTTTGTTTGGATCTCATTTATAATAACTCCTACCATAGGACTCCCTAGGTCATTATATTTGGGAACAGTCACTTTCCCAAGCATGATGTTATCCAACTATCCCACCACATGAATTGTAGTGGGGTCTTTCTTTTTCCTTCCTAGATTCTTAAGGCATGCTTCCTTGATTGCTTTGTCATATATGGGAACATCTTTTATGGCCTAAAATAGAGGTATCTAGACACATATATGCTTCAACTAATCTAAAATATCAAATTTTTTGTCCTACTTCTCTTTTTTTTGTCTGATAGTTTCTAACCTCCAAGGAAATGGTGGTTCTAGTTCATTCTGCTTGACTAGGAATGGTTTAGGATTTTTAGGTGCACTTGACTGAATGGGGACATTCAAAGGCTCCTCTTCTTCAATAGGAAGCTTAGTGATAATGGGTGTGGAAGAAGTTGGAAAAGTAGTTCTTGAACACAAGTGGATGTCACTTACACTCATAACATATGCAAGAAATTGATTTAGATAAGAAAAGTATATTGGCTATTGTTGTGGTTTGTTACTTGGGTTAGGTTTGGGTTGAGCTGCTAGCTAAGTAGGTTTAGGTGTATTTGAACTTGAACTAGCAAGAGGAGGCACTAGAGAAGGTTGCTAGGGCTAAGAAGGTGGCTGCATGTAATTGGTTTAGTTTGGCCATTGTTGTCCTCTCCTCCATTGAGATGTTTGCAACTAGTTTCCTAGAGGTGGCTGCCAATATCCTTGAAATTGTTGCCAATTCCCCTAAGGTTGTTGCCATTGGGGTGGAGATTTTTGGTGATTGGGCTAGGCATTTGGAGGGTTATTCCAAGATTGTGGTGGATATCCTCCATAATTGGATGGATATGAGGGTTTCCATTGGTTACTAGATGAATAAGAATTGAAAAATGGCCCAACAAAAGATAGTGGATTTGGTGGTATACCTTGTCTTGGATCCCATGGCCTCCTTTGTGCAACATAGTAGATGTGATCATCTTCAACCTGGATTGGCTTGAAATCAGATGCAATTTTCTTGTTGTCAATATTAGCTGTCATCTTACATCTATAGTCCTTTTGTTTGCAATGAGGGCAATATTTTGCCAACATTGCCTCTGCCTCCTCTTATTTCTTCTTAGCTTGGAGTGTATCTATCTAGGTAGCCAAATTTTTTATAATGTCTTGCTTGAAGTTTGACAAAAAATGATTAATCTCCATCCTTGAGACTCTGTGCTAGTAGATTACTTACCCATAAAGGATTGATAAGCTCTCCCTTTCTTTGAATCTTCCCTAGAATAGTTCTAATTGTGAACTAGTGATCTTAACCTACTCTAAAAGATGCAAAACAAGGTGCAAAAAGAAAGGAAAATAATACTAACACCTCACGATTATCCTAGTTGAATTCAAAACAAAATAAAGATGAAAAGAGAAGATTTTACCTTGTCTTGAATTGATATTTGGTTGGCCCTTGGATTGTTGATTTTGTGTGCTCCTTCAATGGAAAGATGGATGAAAATGGATTCAAAATGATCTTGATGAAATGTAGATTGAAATGAGATAAGCGGGTAGTTGAGAAGATGATTTAAATGGATGCAACGAAAGCTTAAGGTATGCAGCAATGGTGGATATGAGAAGATGCAAGTATGAGCTTGAGAGATGAAGATGGTTGAGTTGCAAGTGTGTGAACAAAAAGTGTTATTATAGAATGAAATAAAATCTTTCATTTTATGGAGAGAATCCCTAGGGAAACAAATGGTTGAGATCTTGCCACCATGGGAAAGATGGATAAGGACACATAAGGTGGAAGATGATATGTGATGGGAAGGTACTTGTAAGTACCTTGGAATGAGGATGATGTGACCTCTCAATGATCACATGGGGAAGAGGAGAATCTTGGATAAATAAAAATGAATTTAAAATTCACATGATTGAGAGATCTTAAGGATAAGACAAGGTTCCCAAAAAGAGAGGTGAGAAGTACCTTGGATAAGACAAGTTCCTTAAAAGGTAAGTACTTACCCACATGTGAGTGATGTGACAAGTCAAAAGGTTCTAGAACTTGCATGGGAATAAGGAAAACCATGGAAAGATAAAAAATAATTAAAAATTCCTTAGGGGATGGGGAGTGTTGACCAAGGTACTAATTAGGCTTAATTGATCAGTAATTAGAAGATGATTAGTGGCTAATGAAGATTAATAGCCAACTTGAAAAAGTTAGAGGATGTGACACATTCTAAACAAGGATTAGACATGTGCACATCCTTAATGATGGGATTATGAGGTAGATTAAGATTAAAAAAAGTGATGGAGGATGTGATATGTGAGGAATTAAATAAATGTATTATTTATTTAATTCTTTGAAGATAAGGGGGATAAGGGGGATAAGGGGGTAAGGTATTTAATCATTAACTAAATACCTTAGGGATTTAAAATAATTAAAGGATATTAATTAAATAATAGAAATATTACTTTATTAATGCAAATAAGAGGATATTTAGAAGAAAATGGATAAATTTGGACAAATCGAAGTGTCCAAATTTAGGTGTATACACTAACATATCTTCTTGATATCCTCCCAAGGAAATTGGGTGATATCTCCTCTTGCCATCAGGTCTAAGGAATTAGTGCAACTCTCATTAATCCCTCTTAAAAAAGGTAGCTTTTGTGATTCTTAATTGAGTGTATGGTGTGGATATTTATGTAAGAAAAAAAAAACTTTGAAATGTAATCCTCTAGGCTCTCATCTTCCTTTTGTTGCATCCTAAATTTTTTATCTCCTCTCATGTCACTGCCCCTGCAATACTCCTTGTACTTCTCAAGGAAATTTTTCTTCATGTCATCCCAAGTCTCCACAGTATTTTTGCCTAAGCTCATGAACCATCTTAATGCATATTATTTGAAGGTGGTAGGAAATATCTTAAGCCTATGGGCATCAATGGTATAATCATGACTCTTGCAGAGCATGTCAAACTTGAACAAGAATGTATCAGGATCTTCTATGACAAGTCCATAGAACTTAGGAAGGACTGAAGTAGGGATATTTTTTAGGTTTTCAACTTCATTCTGATGAGAAATGGGGAAAGTAAAATCTGGTTGGTTAGGTCTATTTCTATTTGCATCACCCATGATTTTCTGATGAAGTTCTAGAGCAAAGGGGTTCTCAATCAAATTTTGATCTTCAAAGGAAAATTTAGAATTGTTCAGATCAGGAAATGCATCAACAAAGGGGTGTGTCTCTTCTTCTTCTTTGTCTCTTGGAATGTTTTGATACTCAACTAGCTAGAATGGATCATGATTGTTAGGAAGGAATCTCCCATGAGCATCTCTCCTTCTTCCTCTATGCATGCAGTATCAACTCACTATCTGTCGACTCACACATAGAATTAGGAAAAGAATAGTGGATCATTACTTTCCTAAATGAGGGATATACTAATAAAAAAAAATTAGAAATACTACAGAAATAAAAAATATCAATAACTCCAAAGAACTCCCTAGTTTGACACCATCCCCGACAACGACGCCAAAAATGTTGGCCTCATACAATGATTTAACAACTAAGTTGTTATGGATATGATTTAGAGATTGGAAATCTAACCTAAATAGCTATCTCAATCATCATGAAGGTACATTTAAATTGTCAACCCAAGGACATAAACTTGAAATGGGTCAGCATAATATGTGCACTAGGAATCCAAAGTAGCCAGGTTCACCCTACAACTAAAAAAGATACAATGTTGAGAGTAATTTTCTTGTAAAGGAATAACATAAGTGTTCAGAATCAATCAACAACTATACTAGGCTTAAATGAATGGCATAAATGAAAATCTGAGCAAACAAACAGGAAACTACTTTGTCTGCTTTGGTTACAGGAATAGTCATAGAATGGAATTCTAGTGGCTATGGGAGTAGATAGTGCCAAATTCTTAACAAATTACTGAATAGAAAGTAATAACTAAACTAAAGGATAGAATTCTCACCAAGTGGGCCTCCTTGGATGATTATCCCTTAAGAAAAATGTAAACTTAGCTGCACGAACTTTAAACTTAATTTTATTCATTGGAAAACATGAGTACAATAGAGCAACATAACTATGTTACTTAAAAACTAATAATGTGAGTACATCATAAAATTAAGAAATCTCTTGAGAAGGAGCATATAACTCTTATTTTCTTCTCACTAATGGATTAGGACGCCACTTTAGGGAAAGCATAAAAAGTGGAGAGGCAGTTACACATGCATAGAATCTGGTCAACCATGCTTTCCTGAACACAAATTTAGCACAATAGTAATGCCTATATTTGCTCAATAGATAATTAAGACCATTTACAAGGAGGTTAAAATTTTGATTTGAATGAGGAATCTCCTCTGTCGAGAGTCTTCCCTCCATTGACCTTTGAATGATCACCTTGTTGACCGGCATGGTGAATGACCAGCTGGCAGAATCTTCCTCAATTTGGAAGGCTTGTAATTATATCTACATAACAATATTAGTACTAACAACAATTGCATATCTAAAACTATCTTAAAGTGCCATTCATTAATCCACATGTAAAATTAACATAGATAGTTTATATAGCATGTCAATGTGAATTAAATGTTACAAAAATAAGCTTATGCCCAATGTCTATGGTTTTGAGGAAATATCATAAAAATTTCAACATCCAAGCATGAAATTCTATGACAACTACAACAAATGGATATTGAATTCTATCAAAATTGAACCATAAACTAGACTCATCATCGATGGTTAGCACAAAGTGCTTCTAGACCTATGGATAGTCATCATCTCACTATCGAGGATGTTTACATTAGTGGTTTAGAGGATGAGGACAACATTCCCCCAATCTCTGGGGCTGATGACATAGGTACCACTAAGGCCTACAATGAGTGATGGTTCATAGCATGACCATCTCTAGCCTTCCCTATATACCACCCTATAGGTTGCAATGGACCTCTTCTAGGTCACAAAGAGGATAGAGATGGTGAGCTAGTAGATGGGGATACATGTGAGGATGAAATTCTTCCTGATATATTTCTAGGTTCAAATGAGGATGAGGATGATGATGAGGATGAGACCCATTCTATGAGTGAGGATAGTGATGAGGAAGAGGAGTATCTAGCTGCCCTTGATAGGGGAGATAAATCCCTACCAAATTCACTAGATCACATGTCATAGACAAATTAGAGATCCACACGCACAAGTGTGGGGAGGCCTATAGTAGTAGGCCATCCATACCTCCAACACAGAGGGGTACCACCATTGTACAATCATACCCTAACTAGTGGACTGGGGATCCAAGTGATGATTTGATATTTATGTTATTGCCTTATGCTTTTATCTTTTATGTCTATGCTTTATATATGATTATGATGTTTTCTGATATTCTTATGATTTCTATCTTACAAGATCCATGTGAGAGTGGCATGAGCTCTACTAGTGAGTGATCACTGAGATAGTGCCTCCACTACATGTAGAGGATGATACCTTGCTAGAGTACATGTGCCCACCTTCTGTGAGGCCACATGCAGATCTCTTTGAGTCAGTAGCAAGATTAGGAACAACATATGAGAGAGCCACTAGTCATGTCGATCAGATTCAAGTAGAGCTTTTAGTATTCTTAGCATCTTGAGGTTCTATTGACAACGGGATAGAGGGTGACCTACAAGAATAGATCTTGAGGCTACAAGATGAGCTTGGTAGGGTATAGGCAGAAAAAGAGAAGATAGACCAAGAGCATGTTGAGGAACTCGTACAAGAGGTGAGAGAATCTAGACTATTGGAGGGACTACGATTATCCTCGAGTAGGTCATTATTGCATATTATTGTATCACGACAACCATAGAGGTCATAGGTCCCTGAGGGGTCTAGAATTCATAGACCTTACTAGCCTTGTATTTAATGATGTATACATACCTAAAAATTTGATGATGATATATATATATATGAGCATTGATGTTTATGTTTTTATGAGCTTGTGTTGAATCAATTGTCAATGTGATTTATTGAATATCCTTTGTAAGAATATCTAATAAATATCTCCATAATTTAATGTTTATGTGATCTAATTAAACCATTTTTAGTTTATTTTAGATGCTACACTATGATTAAGTATGGTATGTTAACTTAAATACACCTATGATATAATAATATTAAATGCATATAAGTATCTAAATTAACATAAAACACACAAGGTTTTGTATAGTATGGAAAAGAAAGTAACCATTCAAATCAATTGAACAATCACCTTAGACTCTAAGACACGCACTATTATTGTGTGTTAAAGAAAGAAGCAATGCGAGATAAAATAGAAACTATCCACTTAATCTAACGACATTGCTCTAAAACACTATTTAAAAGAGAGAATGCCATAGGTAATACCAATGAAAATGTGTGACATTGATAGGCTCTTTTATGGGTGAACCATCCATTTCTATTAATGTGTAGGCTATGAACCCATATCTTTCTTTGATGACATAAGGTCCTAACCAATTAGGGCTGAATTTTCCTTTTTCATTCAGGGGAGCATTGAAATTATGTTGATTTTCATATAACACCAAGTCACCTTTATTAAATTCATGAGGGATGAAATTATCATTATAATAATATTTCATTTTTCTAGAATAAGCTTGAAGATGCTCAAGAGCATTGATACACTATTCATCAAGAATTTCAAGTTGATGCAATTGTTGCTTCTTGTAAGTAGTATTATCAATAAATCATTTAAGAGCAATTCACAATGAAAAAATCTCTAACTCTAAGGGAATTATTTCTTCAACACCATAAACAAGGTTATAGGGAGTGTTTCTAATAGATGTTCTAAAACTCATATGGTACTCCCATAACCCATAAGTTAGTTGAGTATGCCAATATTTGTTATGTTTACTTATTGTTTTTCACATGATTTGTTTGATAGTTTTGTTAGTCGATTTTTCTTGCCCATTTGATTTTGGATAATATGGTGTTGAAAAGAAATGTTGAATATTGAATGTTTCCAATAATTTCTTCACATCATTGTTCTTAAATGGAGTTACATTATTTGAAAGTAATGTATAAGGGAGACCAAAGTGAGCAATAATATGTTCCAATATGAAATGACATATTGCATTAGCTTCTGTGGAATGAAGAGGGAAAAATTCTACCCATTTTGTGAAATGGTTGTGATAACGATAAACATGTTTCCAATAGAAGAAGATGGTGATATTTTCCCAATAAGATCCAAACCCCTAATTGAGAATGGCCAAATAGGAACTTGGGAATGAAGCTCAGAAGTATGAGCATGAATCAAATTGTTATGTTCTTGACATTTATGTAATTTCTTCACATACTAAAAATAATCGTGTTCCATGTGTCTCCAATAATATCCTATATGAACCAACTTCTAAACTAATGATCTTCCTCCAAATTGTCCCCCATAAGCACCTACATGAGCTTCTTCAAGTGCTATAGGGATTTCAGATTGTTTAAGACATCTAAGTAAAAGACCATTAAATGATCTTCAATATAAAACATCTGCAAGGATTATATATACTTAGATGTAAATTTTCAAAGATGATCCCTAGTGTTCTTAGTTGTGGGCTTATGAAAGGTATCATCTTTTAAATAGTTGAATATCATTGTATACTATTCACTAGATTTGTCAGTATTGATCAATAACACTTGTTTTCTTTTATCATCTATCGATGGTTTAGGGATCATTTGAGCTATAAATGTGAAGTTAGTGAGAGGATCTTCAAGAGATAAAAGGGAAGCAACACTTTCCATTGCATTTGCATGTTGATTATCCTTTGGAGGTATGTTTTCAATCATATATCATTCAAATTTGTCTAATAATGTCATCATGAGGTCTCTATATCAAATGAGCTTATCATGTTTTTCTTGATATAAACCATTTATTTGTTTAATAATTAAGAGGAAATCACCAAATATAGAAATGTGTTTGACATTTAATGCTAATGTTGCACATATGGAAACTATTAAATCTTCATACTTTATAGTTTTATTTGTATATAGGAAGTTCAAATGGAAAGATAAGGGAATAAGCTTTCTTGAAGGAGGAATTATTATAACCCCTACCCCAGAGCCAGTTCAACACTTAGAACTGTCAAAATATAGTTCCCACATTTCTTTTTCTTTTTGAATAGTCAGCACATTCTCATTGGAGAATGAGTCTATATTAGGTAATGCTAAGGGAGAGGGAGCATCAGCTAATTGGTTGGTCATGGCTTGTCCTTTAATTTGCTTTTGAGAGATAAACTTAAGATTAAAATCAATTAACAACATAAACCACTTAGTTGAGTGTCCCGATAAATCTGTTTTAGCAAAAAGGTGTTTTAAGGGATCAAACTTCATCATCACATGGATTTCAACATTTAGTAAATAATGTCTCTATTTACTGGTATCAAATATGAGAGCCATTTTTTTTTCTATTGTTGTATATCATGTCTCGTAGTTAATTAGGGTTTGACTAATGTAATAAACATGATGTTCTTTACCATTGTTGTCTTGTTGAGCCAACAATGTTGCAAGAGCATGAGCCAATGTTGCTATATAAAGGATAAATGGTTTTTCTTGTATAGCAAGTTGTAAAACAAGTGGAGTAGCAAGATAATATTTAAAACTCTCAAAATCCTATTTACAATCCTCATTCCAATTAAATTAAACCTCTTTCTTAAGATGTGTAAAGGGTAATGTTTGATAGCATGTTAATGATAGCATAAATTTTCTTTGTGCCCACCTCAATGCCTCTATGAGATACTATAAAACCTAAAAAATTTCCACTATCTACACCAATGACACTTTTTTGGGTTTAATCTCATGTTATATTTTTGCATGCACTCAAAGATATTTCGAAGAATATTAACATTGTTTTTTGAGTTAAATATTTGGCTAGAATATCATCAACAAAATCTTCCAAAATATAATGTATTTAATCATGAAAGATCAATGCCATAGCTCTTTGATATGTTTCGCTTGCATTCTTTAATCTAACAGGAATAAATACCCAAAAAAATGTTCATCAAGATATACTAAATGTTGTCTTGTATTGATCTTGAGGGTTAATAAATATTTGATTGTATCTAGAAAATATATCCATAAACAGCAAAAAAGCATGTCCAGTAGTCAAATCTACTATCATTTCAATATTAGGAAGGAGAAAATTGTCTTTTAAAGATGTGTTATTCAAATCATGAAAGTTCATACACATCCTAATATGATTATCAAGTTTCCTGACTACAACAATTTTTTAGATCCAAGGAAAATAATCAATAGGTTGTATAAAACTAACTTCAAGGAGTCTCTCAATATCAGCCTTAACCAATAAATCTATCTTAGGATTCATCTTTTGTATTTTTTCTCATCGATTTAGCATCTTTTGAAGAACTATGTTGTGTGTCACTATCTTAGCATCAATTCCTAGCATATCTGAATAATTCCAAGCAAAGAGTTTGAGAAATTCATGAAGGTTTCATGGTATTCTTGTTCATCTTCTTCAAGGCACTTTCCAATTTTAATCATTTTTTCCTTATTAGCTATGTCCATTGGTACGTTGATTCTATCTCCCAAAGGAAGCACATTTTGTTTTAGAATTTAAAGATTATTTTCATATTTGTCCTTGTCACTTTCACTTCTTTCCTTCTCTTCATCCGCTTGTTTAGTAGTAACCATAGCACATGTAACCCATTTCTTTTTAGGATTAAATGATGTATCATAAACTCCTAAAATTTATTTCAAAGCTTCATCATCTTCAAAGTATTCCAATGATTCTTCACAAGTTGTATCAATCAATTTTGGATGATTCAAAGTAAAAGTTGTTTTATTAGGGTTACACATGACAGTGTTGATGTTGAGTGAGGTTCTTTCCATTTCTTGCATTATCTTAGAAGGACAATACCCCAAACCACTTTTTTTTTCTTGTGTGTTAGGCTCTATGGGAATATGGAAGCCTTATTCTTTCCATCCACATCCTTTTCCACTATAACCGAGTTGTTTTACAAGCTCATAACCTCTTCCATAAAGTCTCTCCATTTATTTCAAGTTTGGAGGTTGTTGGTAGTCTATCTCATCAAAGTCCATTGTATAGTTTGTGTCTTCTTCTAAATTAGATGATGTAGATGGTTGTAAGATTTCTTCTGAATTCTACATTGAAATTACCATTGGTTTTTTTTTCTCTTTAGTTTCTTTTGTTGTGATTTTCTATTATCCCATGAATGTTGGTGTGAAATATAAGGAGTGCCAATCATCTTCTAGTAACTTAGTAACATCATCAATCTTCTTCGCATGTTCTTTGTCTTTGTAACTTCCACTTTTTCATTTGACTTCCATTCTTTCGAAGGATCTCTTCCTTATTTATTAGCAATCAAAAACCTTTCAGGTTCAAGATTGACCTTTAGTGTGTAAACCTTGTTGTAGGAAATGTATTCCATTACATAATGTAGGGTAGAAGGAACTCCCTTCATTTCATGAATCCAAGGTCTCCCTAAGAGGAGATTGTAAGAAATATCATGAGGAATAATGTGAATTGGAGATTGTAATGTTACTTTACCAACCCTAATAGGTATTGTGATGAGTCCAAGAAGTTTTTTTCCTATATTATCAAATCCATGGATAGATAAAGAATCGGGGGTGATGTCATTCCTATCTATATGAATCTTTTCCAAAAGGCTCACACTACACACATTAAGGGTTGAACCATTGTCAAAAAGGGTACTTTTTATACCAATTTGATTAACATAGGCTATTATCATGAATGCATCATGTCATTTTTGATCCTCCAAAGAGGGTAACTCTCTTTGGTGAAAAACAATGTCTAAATTATTGTCATTCATTCCTTGAACTAGTGTTTCCACATCATTTGAACTAGTATTAGGAGGAATCATAGCTTGTTGTAGGGCCATTTGAATTATACTATGGTAATTAGGTGGCACTTGAATAAGATCCCGTAGGGATATCTTAGTAGGAGTATTCTTTAGTTGATCAACAAGATTATATTCCTTTCCATTATTCATGGGTAAATGAGTGATGCCAGGAAAGATAGGTTGAGATAAAGGTAATGAAACATGAGTCATTTTTCTTTGCCTATTGTTCCTTGTATTGTAGGTATGCACAACGATATTATAAAATAGTTTTTTTTAAGCATTTTTATCATCAAGTGAAGGCTTGTTTTTAGGTGGTTCAAGGATAAGCAGGGGTTTGTTTTGAACTTGAGGTATTTGCGAAGGAGGGAAAATGATAAGTTGTGGTGTGATTGCATAAACATCTTTGTGTTTTAGTTTTTCACAACAAGCCTTAGTGGATGAACCTTGTGAGATGAATTCCTTAAGGGATTCATCTAACATGTCAATGCCATCACTACTAAAGGGCTTGAGGGATAGGTTAATTGTGAAAAAAATATTTGACATAATCAAATAACTATGCTTTATCCAAGGGTTTTGTTTGATTTTTTTGTCTTTTATTTTTGTTTTCTAATGATTGAAAAATGTAAACTAACTTATCTACCAATGTAATAATGTTGGAAATGCAGAAATGTAACACTAATTTTAATTGAAATATGCAAGAGAATATTTTCCCAATGTTTCCAAATCTATCTAAATGAACAAGAAATTGAATGTAAAGACAATCTATTTTAGACAACTAATTTTTAGATCTAAGAACAAGAACATAAATGCTTATTAGAAATTGAAAATGACTTAGAATTTTTGTTGTTACAATCTGTACAAGGACTCATCCACCCTATGGAAAATGGGTCCCAGATTAAGGCTGATAATGAGAACAAAACAATAAATCAGACATCAAAATACACTTAGAAACTTTGTTAAACAGGTTTATATAGGAACTCATTTGCCCTATGTTGAATGAGTCCTAGTTTAGGGTATTCTGATTCTTCTTTTTTTTTTTGAGTTAGTCCTATGTTGTTTCTATCTCAAGTCTATAATAGGTTTACTAGATTTTAAATCTCTAAATTCAATGTTTACTAAGGTGAAATGATGAATAAGGTGACTAGATTTCATATGCAATTTGAATCTAAATGTTTGAATGATGATTTCAATGTTAACAAATGTAAAACATAATCAGATCTAATGGACTTTTTCTGATATTTAGTGACTATAAGCAATGCAAACATGCAAATTTATCCTAAATGCAATGTTCACTAATGCAAAATGAAAGAACCCTAAATGCAATGAAAGTAATGAAAATCTAATGCAAACTAAGATCTAGGGTTTTAATCTACTCTAAAGAAGAAATTAGGATGTTCAAAGGGGTCAGGTTCACCAAGATGCAATATTAAAAAATGGGGATTTGATGTAACCCTCTTCTTCTAATATTCATTCAATAAATGAGATCCAAAACCTTGAAGTGACTATCAACCAAAAAGGTGAGCCAAGTCAAAATTTGGGGATATTGCAATCTCTCCTTTCTACAAGGATGGAGTGGTGACCTAAATCACACTTTGGGGAGCATAATTTGGACTAAAAAGTTAACCCTAATTCTAGTTCTATCAAGTGCAATGAATGAATCTATCATAAAATAGAGAGAAACAATAACTTTTTTGGAAAAATAGAGAGTAGTAAATGTTGTACACCTGATCAAAGTATGTTGTTTCTACCACTTGATTAGGGACTCATTCACTAGGTGGTGAATGGGTCTTGGTGTATCTATTCAGGGAACTTTGAATCTAGAAATAAAGCTTGTACATAGTGAAAATCTATTGTCCCTAAAGCCATAACAAGGACTCATTTTACAGGTGGCAAATGGGTTCTGGTAGGCTCTTTCAAAAAATGTTGAATTTGATCTTGAAGTTCTAGATCTGCACTCCTTCCCTATAACTTGAAATTTCCACTTTTGCATTTGGATATGCTAATAATTTGCAAAAGAAATTTTGAATATTTTTGGTCGATAGGGGTATTCCTCAGTTAAACCCCAAGTTTGGTAATTAAACCATGATGATGAATACAAATCTAAAACTTGAAATATGTGTGTAATCATAACCTTAAGTGTGTCTAAGATTAACATCTCTAATGATGCAAAGAAATCCTATCCAATTGTGTTAGAATAGGATCCTAAAATTAAACATGAACAATGCAAGTGACCTACTTTAGGAGATCCCAAATCCCTTTAATAAGCCAAAAATTTTAATATAACTCTCTTTAGACTTGTAACCTAATTTTGCTTTCAGCTCAATTAGGTCGAGTTGGGATAGAATTTGCAAACTAAAGATAAAAGATACACATTATTTTCTGCTAAAGTTCTATTCATATGCATAGGAATATTACCAAATGAATTGCAGTTCATTATGGAAATGTATATAACAGAAAAGATTGCATAATATTTGCATAAATGTTGTCTTTTATTAATAATTAGAAATGTATGGTGTCATACACAAGCCATGGGAATAAATATTTCAATACAATATAAGATGAAAACTATACATTTGAAGAAGTAGAAAAGAAAAATCATATGCAAGAAGCAGGAATCCATCATTGACTAAACGATGAAGCCAAAAGTTGAACTGTTTCATCCTTGCTTGAGCCTCCTTTCACTTGGTTGCTCCAAAAGTTGACTTGTTAATACTTGAAATATATGCAAGAGATGAGGAAAGTTGTGTTAGAGCTCGGAAGGTCCATATTCTCTGCATATACCACATCAACAAATATATAGTCTATTGTAGTAAAATATTTTTGCAAACATCATAGATATGAAGGAAAAATAGAATATCATCATCAATATCCATCAAATTTTGAGCTTCATTGTTTTATCTAACATGTTTGTTCATTGTGTAGGTATAGGTGAAATTTTCATTGTTGGATTATTTTCATTTAACATCACAACATGTGGAGAAAATGGGCTCCCACAAGGGTTGAGCCCAACATAATACCCTCTTAACTTTCTAGAGGAATAAGGATGTAATTTCACCATGGCAGTTCATGATCATTATGAATAAATAATAGTTCTATTCATAAAGAGATAAATGAAAATGCAATGCTATTGAATATTCTTGTCATGAGAGTAACGAAGAGAGGACTATCACCAATCAAAATGAGTAGTCACTTAGGTAGTCTTTTCATGGTGAAATACAAATGAAGGGTGACCATTAATGTATCCTCAAAGGAACAAGAATGTGGTAAAGTTTCATAGAACTTTTATTCTACAAAAGAAAAAAATCAATGCATAGGAATACAAAACAAAAAGTTTTATAATAGCCATGATACAATAAAGCATTATTAAAAATTCCTTGGCAAGTCATTTGTCAATGTATCATTAAAAAAAAAATAATGGAGTCATCAAGGCATTGGCATAAAGGGAGAGCTTCATGGTCTTATGAAGTTTTGATCTCAGATTTAAGAAAGGAAGTCTTCAAATTTCAATGAGATTATGGTGATTATTCCTTGGTTTTGTTGTTTACTATATTTCCAACAAGACTCTTATGACAACCAAAAAATAAATAAATGAGGGACAATCTTCTAACAAGAGGGAACAATCTTGTGAATGCTCATAGAGGCAATCATCATATTAAATAGAACAATGACAAGAAAAGCTTCCTTAGGACAATCAATTTGAAAGAGGATGAGATCATTGTCAAGGGAAGGATTTTTTAAGAGATGGAGTGGTATATAAGAAAGAATGAGGTATGAGGTTTCCTAGGTACAATGTTTCTATGAACATGCATTCAAACTTCAAAGTCTCCATAGAGCTTATCATACAACTAAGAGGTAGTCAAGATGCTATCAAGACACCCTACAATGCACATGCATATGAAGAAAGTATAGAGATGTCTATTATGACAATCATAAAAGTACAATGATTGTATTTAATAATACTATCAACATAGTTAGAAATATAAGCAAGGAGCTTCGAAATTACTATTAATGTAGTGGGTAGGCCTAAAAGCATTGATAAGAATACTATGAGAAGGTAGTAAAAAGAGTATGGGGGATAGTTATTAAATCACACTCCTTGGAGACTCTTATCAAATCATGCCTGTCAAAAAGAGATAGTCAGTATGGTCATATCCATAGAGCTATATTACTAAAAAATACATGAGATAAGACAATCATTATAGTGATGAGATTTTATGCAAAAGAGATAATCGTCATGAGAAGAAAAATCTTAAAACTATCATTTCCATATGTGCTAAGCAACCATTTATTGTTGAGGTTACAACTAACCCATTATCAGATTTTTTGATAAGAGGTGGATAATCAAAGGTCACATACATCGATATTGTTTGTAATGTCAATGCCATAAATTGAATAACCAATACATACAATAAAGCCAAATGAAGGAACATAACATAAGGAAAACCCTCATATTTGCAAATAAATGAAACCCTTAGCTAAGGAAATGACTCTTAAATGAAAGAAACATAATGGAGTATGGAGAAACCTTGGAAAATGAGAAATGTAGAGGTGAAGCCCTCGAAAGAATCCATGTCCTATGTTGCCATGATTTTAGCCCCTGTAGGGAGATGGAAAAATACAAAGACAAAGCCATGATCTAGGATTACCTAAGGTCAAGCTCTTGAATATTCACAGAGATAAACAAAACCCTCAATACTTGAAAGAAGTTGTGAAGTCGTGGCCATAGAAATACAAAGGAGCTTCTATGTTTGCAAAAGAATATAAAACCTATAAAGTTTCTATGAAAAGGAAAAATACATAGAGATTCAAAACGTGTTCATTTTTTCTACGTAAGAGAGCTCAAAATAGAAGATTTCCAAGTACAGAGTATTGTGAAAAAAGAAAAATCATACTATTTGTAAGACTAAGTACAAAGGATAAAAATTTTAAACAGAGGAAACAAATTTTTTGTACATTCAAGAGCCATAACCAAAATGGAAACCAATGGCTATAGAATAGAAAAGATCAAATTTATTCATGATAATGGAAGACATAACAATAGAGTAGCATGAAGATGAAAACTTTCTAGCATGCAAAGGTCTTCAAACAATCTTCAAAGCTCAAACCCTAGCATGGCGGTGCCTTCAAAATGCAGTGTAGTGGTTTCCAAAAAATGCCAAGTGTGAAATGAATGAAGTGAAGAAAGGTTACGAGGGTGTTTTGTCTTTAGGGATATTTTTTTCCCTAAGTATTGGTCAACACTTATATGGGGTATTTTTCACTTTGTTTTAAATATTTTTGCATGAGTATCAAACAAAATGAGGTTGACCCCCTTGACTTTTGCATGAGTTGAAATGAAAATAAAAATGTAAACATTATTAGAGCAATCGAATTATAAATTGCTTTAATCAATGTCACAAAGATGCAAAATATTGGAAAATCCATAACACAAGTTAAAGTAATCCTTAATCAATTGCTCTAATATTTATTTATATTGATTACCTTCATCACAAGATCATGCAAAAATCTTGAGGTGGGGATAGCTGGAGTGCCTTTGAAGTTCTAAGAATCATGCAAAAATCAGAAGTGGAGTTCAATTGATGTCTTAGGCCTTGATTTTTAGTTAACTGGGTGAGTTTGAAGTCCACTTTGGTCAAACTAGTTGAGAGGGGAAGTTTGGAACTATTTGATCTCAGTTTACACTAGTTATGGGCCCCCTTTTTAGGCCTTTTCCATTTTTCTCATAAATCATCTTGGAGGAGATATTTTTAGGTGTAGTTAACTGCAAGTGCCACCTCTTGGCACTTTGAGACTCTTTTTGTATATAGGGGAAAATAATTAGGTTTTTTCTTAGTTCTTGCCTCCTACTCTCTTATGCATTGAAAAGAGTTAGAAAGTTTTGTAGCTCAGCTTCAAAATTTATATACAACAATTTTATTTCTAGTATTTTATTTCAGTTTTTTAGAAGGATTCCTTTTGGCCTTTCAATAAAAATCAAGCATTTGCATTCCCATATTTTAGGTGTCATCTTTTATGTTTGATTTGATAGAAATTTATTGTGTTCAAATATGAAAAGATCTATTTTTTTCTGTCTCATTCATAAGTATATGTACACAATTTAGATCAATTTTATAGGTGATACATTGTGCTAATGATTTGTTCTATCATTATAGTTGTGAAAAGAATTTTTTTTCCTTCAAAAAGGGAAAATTTATCAAGCCTTTTTGTGAATCATCTATGTGGTTTAGTTGTTCAAATTAAGTTGTGCAAATAGGAACATTGAAAGGTCCTTGTGAATCAGATTGCATACTCATTATCATTTAGGTGCATCACCATCCTACTAGTTCTAGTTTTATCATTCATCTTAATCTTTCTATACCTTTTCCTACATAAGTCATTGGTTTCATAAAAAAATAAAAAAGGGAACCAGCCCATAATCTCGAGATTCACTTTCATTATGAGAAAACCATAGGCTTGAAAGTGTTTCCATGTTACATAGGATTGATGAGCCTTCTAGCTTTGTATTCGGGTTCAATCCTATGTGTTAATAGTTTTTGGAACACTTGGTGTGATTGTGAACTATTCCAACTCACAAGAAGCTTCATTCTTACTACTATCTTGGTATGAACAATAGTATTTCCAGCCTTTTGAGGTAGAAAATTCATACTTGGTGACTTTGTTCTCTGATTTTTTATGCAAATCTAGTACTAGAAAACTCAAGAGTAGGATACAAACAAGGACAAGTGAAGATCACTTTGAATATATTCAGCTATCACCACTAATAAGAAGAGCTAGGATAGCAAGAAGGAGACCCGCCATGATAGATCTCCTAAAATTCTAAAATTTTGAACTCATTCTACAACTTTTAGTGGTTTCTTACATCTATGTCTATAGGTGAGGTTTAGGGTTTTAGCTTCAAAACCTTTCTCTTAATTTTCTTTCATATTAAACCTTGGGCACTTTAATTCGCTATTGAGCTACTTTACTCAGTTGCCAGTTGGTCAAGTTTCCACTTAAGCCATTGAAGACATCCTTTTACCAAACCTTTCACTTAGGTTTGTCAGTTTCCTAGTCTTGTGTCATCACTTTGATAATGCCTAAGGTTGGGCTGAAATATTTTCATGGAGAATTGCCTTACGAAAATTTCCACCAAGAGGGTCAAATCTTGTCAGCCTAGTTATGGCCCTGATTTAAAACCAAATTTATTGGCATGTGAAAAAAATCCCATATGTCAGATCTAAGGATCAAATCTCGATCATTCATCACACACTGTGCAAGGGTTAAAGAATGGTCACCAAAAATATTGTGAGGTCTGTGATTGTTTGATGTGTGTCCTTGCCATGGTGGGGCCCTATTTACTTTCATTATGCCTAACACTTGGTAGTTTTGAGATCGGCGGTCCACATGCATTCACAAGATTAAATCTCAACCACCCATCACACACCTCATAGCATTAAATTAAAGCTCATTAGAAGATGTGTGTGGTCCACAATCAAATGAAACTTGTGTTTTTTTGTCCATCAAGGAAAAAAATGGAGCCCACAAGAAGGAATGATATGGCATCTAGTTAGAACATTCCCATTGGCTGACAAGTTGGCGAACTACAACAAAGTGAATTCAAATTGTGTTGAATCAATTAGAGTCATTCATCATTCCATCTCGAATGGAAATCAATGACTTCTATTTGAAATTATACACATGGATATTAGAGCCGTTTTTCTTCACACAAGCGAGCAATAATGGCTAAAAGGACATTAGCAGTTATTGTAATTAGGTGATAAAGGTGCATAAAATTGATTTTCTCATACAATTGAAGATTGCAAGCTGGTGCAAAGCAACTAAGTGATCAATCAAAGCTTTCAAGTTGTGACATGAAAAAATTAGGGTTCCTATAAATGTAAAAGGTTGTGAGTACAATTAAAACTATATCTTGTGCTTTATTCGAACTATCTTGAATAAGGGAAGGCTATTATTGTTTTCTTCCCATTGAATTGGTCTACATGTTTTAATTGCTTTATTATATTAAATTTGAACACACAATTGTAGTTCTTGGCCAAATTTTTTCAAATCTACGTCCTCTATTTGTGCTCTAGGCTTCTAGTTGAAAGAATTAGGTTTTTGAGCTTCTTTGTGTTAGAATCCTAGTTCATTGTAAACCTACCTAAGTATCCATGGCTCTCAAAATACAAAGGTCTCATTCGAAAACCCTAGCTAGATTACTCTTTGAACACATTGTTGACTAACTCAAACCCTCAACCAAAAAGAGAAGTCAAGGAGTAGCAATATACTACAGCCCTAGAATTTATGAAGTATTATAGGAAAAGTAGGATTGGATCAAGGATTCTAAATTTCCTTATAATGGTTGGAAAATGTTTAGAAACTAGTTTGGGAATAGAATTGTGGGGATCCCACTTGCAGTCCTTGGAGATTAGACATGGGGAAAATTGTGGTCCCAAATGTGTATATGGATGTAGAACTACTCAAGGATATTGCAACAAGATATGACCCTATGTCCAAAATTTTTAGGGCATGTAATGGTGTTGAGGTGGTCAACATTACCAAGGAAGAGATTGTAGAAATATTTAAATTGTAGGACTAGAATGATGATATGGTCCCTATTGACCCTGATACCTTTAGAAAACAATATGATAATACAATGGTCCTATTCCAAACTACAATGTTTCCAATGGACACTGCTTCAACGGGACATGGAAAGAATAGAAAGCAAATCCAGATTCAAAGGGAGGATAAGGAACCTTTTCCTATGAATTACTTTGTCCACTACTTTAGGAAGATGGTCTACTCCTTGTATCAAAGTATTGGCTTTGATGCACCTACAACTATACCAATTGAATATATGTACATGGTAGGAAATATTCAACATGCAACCTTCAATATAGTCTATGATTTTGCTACTTGGCAAAAAATATGCATAGGTGCCTAGTTGATTTTAAGGGAGGGAAGCATTGGGTTAAATTCTGGTGGTATTCCCTTTTGATGCATATGATCTTATATAAGCAAGAAAATAATTTTGGTGAAGACATGTCATTGAGGAAGCTGGAAGGTGATCACAAGCTACCGGTCCAATGTTTGACCCAAATTTTGGACATGGATGACCATAAGTTTGATTACATGGTCTTCCATAATCTCTTTGCATCCAAGCTGAGGAGACTCCTAGTTGTTGATCCACCAAGGATCCTGAAAGAAATTCATGACTTCTTGAGGCCTATGGAAAGGATTCCTGAGTTGAATATAACCCATAATTGGGGAGACATCATTGCATATCTAGACAGAACTATATTCAAGGTGTATGGGACTAGTGTTTATTCTTTTGTACTGCCAAGAGATTTCTCTCTCAGGATTGGATTTATAGAAGTAATGAGACAATTGATAGGATCTCAAATATGTCACTTACTAGTGAAAAATAAGGGTTCATTCTTCGCTGAGTACACAACATTTGTAGATTTTCTGTTGGTAAAGGGAGGTTGGATTACTTTGGAGAAGATCCTTAAACCTTACAAATTGATGATAGCTCACCCTAGAAACCACGACCTAGAGGGATTCATTCATGAATTAAAAGCAAAAAGGTCATTGGGTGTGTTCATAATTTCTATTACCTTGAGGATGTCATTAAAAACATTCTTGATCTAAAACTGCAAGAGGAAAGGAAAGCTATATATCTTGCTTTCAACAAGATGGTAGCAAATATTAGGAAATTAGATCTGGCTTATGAGCCTCTGCCAAACCTTCAAGGGAAATGGAACAAGGTGAGATATGTATTGGGGAATTTTGAAAGTGTTGTTGGTGTGTTGAGGAGAGAAGAAATAATCAAAGATAAAGGGAAAGCTTTGGCATCTGAAGAAGGACCATTTGTACAAGAGGAGGAAAGGCCTTCCTATTAGCCACCCAAAAATATTTGGGTATATTCAAGGAAAAAGGAAACAATTAAAAAGGAGTAGACAGAGCCAACCCCTTTGCATCAGAGAATTCAAGGCTAACCTCTCCAAATGGATCAATCTCATTACCTCCTAGGAAATCCCCACCTGTTATAGTTGATATTGATTCCCCTCCAAGAAGTTCTCCTCCCTTAGAGAAACCACCAATTAAGAGGTAAAGGGTTGAGAAGAGCATGGTAGTGGACTACCCTGATAGTGATGAAGATGATATTGTGATAACTCTTGAATATATGTAGCAGGGGATGCCTTCTCCCCCAAGGGAAGTCACATCAAGCTCTAGAACAAGTATCCTAAGGCTAGGAAAGCCTAAATTAAGTGGTGTGAGTAATATTGATGACATGAGAGAGGAGGCTTGTAGAGAATTCATGGAGGATGATTCATTTATTGAAACATCAACATTAAAGGATTTTGTATGGAGAGAAAAAGATGGAGAATATGTAGAGAGGTTTGTTATTGAGAGAAGCTTACATCCTAACTAAAGGCGTTATCCAAGCCAATGTGATGGAAGAAATGAGGAAACAATCTAAAAATATTACACCTAAGGAAGGGAACTTGTACAAAAGAGTGGTGTTTTATTATTGCCTCAATGGGATATTGTTGATGTAGTTGTACTTGTTTCAATAAGAAGGATTGATAAGTGTTATTCCAAATAGAATAACAAGCCAAGTTGGCACTTCAGAGATCTACATTTAGTTAGGAATGGGATGCTCTAGTAATATGGTCATTGTCTCTTAGTTCTAGGAATCCCAAAGTTGTAGAGCCATCAAACTTTAGTGGGTGATTAATTATAACAAGATTTATAGATACTCTTGCATTAGAAGTTGACATGATCATAAATGTTGCTAGGTCCACAAAAGAAAAAATTGAAAATATCACTAAGGACAAGGATATGTTTAGATGTAAGTACCATGAGATTTTAGGTGAATACAGTAAGAGTCAACAAAGAGTGGTGGAGCTTGAAATAGAGCAAGAATAGTGGAAACAACAACTGGAAATGTTGCATCTCAGGGGCCAGCTAGCTTGAGCTATACTATTCCCATTCCTTCCATGACTCATCCTTGGTCTCCTTCACCTAAACAATCATTGTCAATTGTGCCTTATGACATGGGATAGGATCCTATTGCAATAGAGGAGTTGAGCACATCAAGTACAAATTCATCTAATGAACCTACAAGAGAACAACCTTTCAACAAGTTTAAGTATATAAGAAATTTCTTTAGAAAACACGGACGTGTATAGAGAACATTCAGATTGTTCATATTGTTCTTAAGCACCTTAATAAGAAAATTCAAGGTAAATTGAATAGTGTCCATGCTAATTACTCTTTGATGTTGAGAGTAATAAGGATGTCTCAGAGAGATGGAGAATTGGGAACCCCACTCTTAGATAAATGGATTCCCAGGGTTGGTGATTTGAAGTTAATGGAAACTGGGGCTAAGCAACAATAGGATAGATATCCAAAGGTGGACCTGACTTATAGGTTTTTTAGTGAGTTTAAGGAACAACAGTTCTATGGGTATGTTGCTCCATTAGAGCAGAAAATAAAAGAGCAAGCAAATTTGACACTGTTACCTGACATTCAGCAAGCCCATGATCATGAGGTGAAGCCCCTACATATGTGGAAGAATCATATGGACACCACAGTTGTTTCTCAAGAAATATTAATTTGTGAGGATGTTAATATTGACATACTGAAAGATACTTTGGAGAAATTATCTTTCATCATTAGTTTCCTCGAAGAATTTGACAAGTTAATTTAGTGATGAAATTTGTACTCTCCTTACAGAAAGAAAATGGATGAAATCATTGACTTCAATTGGCCATCTAAGGAGGAATACAAACAATGGAAAAGGATATTTGTAGATGGATTAGATTAGTGAATAAAAAATGGAACACATATACTCGGTCAAGTATTGTACAGCTCTGGCCTTTGAGGTTATAATGTATAAAATATGTCTCTCCTAACTAAAGGTACCATAGGTAAATATTGATCACTGATGATGTGGATGTTGACTGGGAATTTTTTTTTCTTTTCCTATCTTTGCAAATCTTGTCATCTTTCCCAATGGAATAGATATGCTACAACAATTTAAAGGATATTCTTTTCAACATGTGCCTTTTTGAAGGCGAGTTTATTCTTCGCAACAAATGGAAATAATCTATGTATCATGTGTATTCCCTCTAATTGAAAATGTAAATATAACTATAAAGGGAATATTTTCTTGTAACGGTCCAATTAGAATGTGACATGTGTACTCTTGGCCTGAAGCTTGTTTGCTCCTTTATTTTCATAAAAAGGGAATTCAAGGCCATTAATGTGGGGTCTCTTGTTGAATTCTGGAATCAAATTGTGCAATTGAAAAATATAGAGTGAATATGTTTGATGTCCTTATCTTATGCTTTGAGTCTAGTTAGTAAATTTTGTCAAATGTATGGTTCCTGAGCATATCTAAATGATAATGCAAGTTTTTCGACTCTGTAGTCTCCACAATTTTACTCTGTACCTGAATTATTAATGAAAACTCTAATCAAAGATCATTTCATTAATCTTCATCGTTAATATGCTTTGGTGTATGCTTTGATTTTAGATCTGGTT
>VDFB02351801.1:0-11491 GCA_007258455.2 Sequoia sempervirens
GCTACAACTATGAATTTCACAAATACATATTCAAAAAAAGTTATATTTTCCACCCAATAGATAGGTTTAGATTATCAACACACCAAGGCATATGTATATATTTTAATTTTTATCTACTTATTATTTAGAATTAGGAAACAAGTTTTTATCTATATGAAGACTCGTGAAGGTAAATATCAACATGTCAAATTCTCTTAAGCCACCTATTTTAAATTAAATAAGACAACTTCAACTTGTGTAAGTTCTTTTGGATTTCATATGATGTATTATGTTATTACACATTTAAATACAAGTAAATATAGTTATAGGGAAGGTATATAATGGTGTTATTTATAAGACAATTGAAAATTACTCAAAGAAATGTAGTCTCAAAGAATGAAATTGTTGCAACATATACATAAAATAAACTTGTCAAAAATACTTTTAATTTTTTTAAGTAAATCCAATGGATGCATGTAATGCCAATCTTCCTGAAGCTTTGATATCATCCTCCAAGTTTTTGACAAAATTAGAACTTTGGAATGGGGGCATGCATGTCAATTAGAGAATAATCAAGGTATATTTTTGTCATATATTATGATTGCACAAGTTCTTAGATGGATCTGGATCCCAAATGTAAACATATACACAATCCACACAAACCATTTTATGAAATGTCTTATTTCCTTGGAAATATACATTTATTTCATTCTTTATTAAGCCAATGATTTAACAAAGAAACATTATTGAAGTTTGAACATGTATACATAGGCTTTTGGATCATTAAAAATTGTTTCACCTTACAAGCTATTTTTCTCTAAATGGTAGTAGGATTATGAATTGAGTAAGATTCTAGATAATTATAAAATTCAAGTATAACTTATTCTCAAAATTATGTATTCTTTAATTATTTAGTTACCCCATTTTTCTCCTTTTAAAATATATCAAATTATGAATTACACAATTGTATAATGTCTTTTAAGATTTCCAAGTTTTTATAAAATATTAATGCCAATGTAGCATTTTATAAAGTGTTGTCGGTAAAATTTGCACAAATGATTTTTTTTATTATTATATAATATTATTAAAGTATATTATATTAACAATAACCAAATGTGCCCTATTTGGAAAACTAAAGGTACTTATAGTGGCACAATGGGGGTGATAGGGAGGTTGGATAGAGCAATCATTATTTCATGCTCTAGGTCTTGCTTGGAAGACCTCTAGGGTCTTTCACTCCACCACTTGGAAACCTAGAACCTCTTCCTTCTTAGGGTCCCGATTTCTCCTTGCCAACCCAACTATCAACTTAGATCCTCCTACCAGAGTCAAGACTTGGTGCAATCTTGAAACACTTGCCTTAGGCCTTAATCCACCCTAAAGGCTACTAATCCCCCAAATTATTGAATATAGTTTTACAGGGGTGTGGAGGTGTTTCTAAGGTCATCAATCCATCATACTAAGTGTATTATGGGTCCACCTAGATCCATCTGCAGGTCGCTTTCACCAAACCCTTCTATTAGGCCTAGAAGGCTACTAGCCCTATTAGGTCTTCTTCTCCGAGAAATCAGGGTTTTACCCAAGTCTTTCCAAATAAAACCCCAATCTTTTCTTGGGATTCCTGGTTCATATGCCCACATCTCAAGGATTTTTTGGGTCTTGGGTCTCAACTTTCCATACAAATCCCTAACCTAAAAATGAGCAAAACTAGGCCTTTTTAAGCCCTTTCCTAGCTTCTCTGCAAACTGTTAAGTCCTTCCCTCACAAGATGGATTGTTGGAGTTTCTTTCTCCTTACCATGTCTTGGAAAGAATCATGCCTACCTTCTCCAAAAGGTTATTTGTCAATAAATTGACACCACTGCAAATCAAGTGCTTTGCACTAAGGTCTTTCCTAGTCGGGCACTTCCTGGCTCACCTAGGGCAAGACTTCCATAGTAGCTCTTGTGTTTTCAATGGCCCTAAACCCTACTATATGTACGTCCATCAAGTCTAGTCATAGTTCCCAAAGGGACACACAATTTTTACGGTGGGAAAGTGAACTAACACTCCATTCTCACAAAATTGCCTGGTTTAGACCAGCAACAGTATGAAAACCTAACTAATTACAAAAAATGATAGAAACTAAGTAAAGAAAATAACTAATGCCACACAAAGCTCAAAGAACAACTACTCTACACCCTACACAAATTACAGTGCCATGATCAATCCATTAAAACCTCACTTCAATGCAAAAATCAGAAAATTCACTCTCAAACACAATTGCTTTTCTTGAATTCACAAAACTTCAAAACATAACAAATGCTTCCAACTCCTCTCCAATGCTGAGGCATCCCATAAATAGGTCACCAAATTAGTTATCCTCTCCTTGACTCTTCTTGGCCGCTTGTAGCTCCAATTGAGCAATATTTTCAAAACATTTTGCAAGAATTTGAAAACAAACTCCCTTAAGCCTATCCAATGGTCAACATGACCTTCATCAAATGATCAACACCCAATCAAAAATGCCACTAAGGCACAACCAAAAATGAACATGAATAGATGATAAGTTGGCCTAAACAAATTGCCAAAACATGACCTTCTAGACAAACTATGGTAACCTATGGGTGCTCCTGCACCATTCTCCCCCCTCTACACAAACACTAAGGAATGTGGGGAGATATCAGAGATAAATCAATACCCTACTTCTTGAACTGAGCTTCATCCACCCATGTAGCCTCAGATTCTGGTTTGTTCTTCCATTTGATGAGATGTTCCATGTATTCCTTATGCCGGGTAGACTTCTTCACCCTTGATTCCAAGATCCTCTCTACTTGCAGCTTGTCTTTAGGAGGTAAGGCTATGTTACTCACATCCTTCAAGACATCCACACTTTTCTGATCCAAGTTAGTGACTGGTCCTTTATACCTGATCAAATCAGCCACATTAAACATTGGAGAAATGCCTAAGTCTATAGGTAGCTCCACCTTGTAGGCATTCTTCCCATATTTTGCTAACACCTGACATGGTCCCACTCTCTTCATCTACAACTTGGTTGATGTTCCTTTCTACAACCTAGATTTTTTGAGATGGACCATGACATAGTCCCCTACTGCAAATTGTATATCTTTCCTAGACATATCCACCTTAGCTTTCAGCTTGCGAGTAGCCTCTGTAATTGTCTTCTTCACTTGCTCTTGAATCTCCTTCATGGTCTAAGAGAAATCTTTAGCATGCCCACTCCTATGCTCCATAGTTCCTAGGTCTCTAAGTTCACACACACCTCTTGGGTGCATTCCATACACTATTTCAAAAGGACTTTTGCCTGTGGTCTGATTCACACTGTCATTGTAAGCATATTCAACTTGTGATATGACCATGTCCCATGTCTGTCCATACTCCTTGGTGAGGCACCTTAGAAGGTTACCTAACACTCTATTGATCACCTCAGTTTTTCCATATGTCTGAGGATGGTAGGCTGATCCAAAAGACAAGTTAGTACCTAATCTGCTCCATAGAGTCTTCCAAAAAGGACTCATGAACTTCACATCCATGTCTGAGACAATGCTCAATTGCAATCCATGGATCCTCACAATATCTTTGAAGAAGAGATGA
The DNA here is from genome assembly GCA_007258455.2 of Sequoia sempervirens. Lineage (NCBI taxonomy): Eukaryota > Viridiplantae > Streptophyta > Pinopsida > Cupressales > Cupressaceae > Sequoia > Sequoia sempervirens. Next base: position 3,573 of record VDFB02351801.1, read on the forward strand.
GCAATATAGCTAGCATCATGGGTGGTCTTGCAGGGAACAAAGTGACTCATTTTACTAAACCTATCTACCACCACATAGACACTATCAAACCATGTCTTGGTTTTAGGGAGTCCTACCACCACAAGAGAGGTCAAATACTAAATGCATTCCATAGTCTATTGGGAATAGGTAGGGGATTGATACAAACCTGCATTGCTAAGCCCCCTTGGTTTCATACAAACTACACAGCACTCCACCTTACCTTCTGACATCCCTTGGAAACTTGGGCCAATAATATAACCTCTGCACTAATTCTAGTGTCTTGTTGATACCAAAATGACCACTAAGACTACCATTGTGCTTCTCTTGGATAAGATTCTCTCTCATTGAACCTTTTGGAACACATAACTGATTCCCCTTGAACAAAATTCCACTCTACAATGTATACTCTGAGGTGAAGCTATAAGAGAGTGATTCTCAAAATTAGAACATACCTTATATGCCTCTAAGAAGTCTTTATCTTCTCCATAGAGATCCTTGAAACTTTCTATCCCAATGCTTTTTATTTGTATCTCTTGCATTGTCAGCAACCTTCTACTTAATGCATCTGCCACCTTGTTCAATTGTCCCTTCTTGTGCTTGATGGTAAATGTGAAGGCTTGGAGGTATTCCATCCATTTCAAATGTCTATTGTTCAACTTCTCTTGTGTGTTGATGTAACTAAGTGCTTGGTTATCAGTAAACACTACAAACTCTTTAGGTAGGAGATAATGCCTCCACTTTCTAAGTGACTATACTAGAGCATACAGTTCTAGGTCATAGGTAGAATACTTTTTCTTAGCTTCATTGAGATTTTCACTAAAGAAAGCTATAGGCCTACCTTCTTGGCTTAGTACTCCTCCTACTACAATTCCACTGGCATCACATTCCACAGTGAATAACTTATCAAAACTAGGTAATAAAAGGATGGGTTGAGTTGCCACTTCTTGTTTCAGTTTCTCAAAACCCTTCTCTACTTCAAGAGTCCATTTAAACTTAGTTTTTAGGCCACCTTTGATTGTATCAAGTACTGGTGCACATATGCCACTAAATTTCCTTATAAACTTCCTATAAAACTAAGCTAACCCATGAAAAATCCTTACCTCTGTCCTGGTGGTTGGTGACCAATTTTAGGATAAGCTTCCACAACTAGCAGGTCCATCTTCAATGACCAGCCAGGATACCTACAAACCAAAGAGTATACAAGTTCTTGTTTGGAAAATTCACACTTTTAAGTTGATGGCTAACCTCTCCTCACACGTCTTTTAGAATAACTCCACATGCTTTTTAGATGTTCTTAAGCTGTCTTTGCTAAAGATGAGTATATCATCTAGATACACCACCACAAATATACTTGTGAAATCCTTAAGCACTTCATTCATGAGCCTCATGAATGTGCTAGGGGCATTTGAGAGGCCAAATGGCATCACTCTCCACTCATACAACCCATTAGTTGTCTTAAAAGCTATCTTCCACTCATCCCCATCTTTGATTCCGATCTGATGGTATCCACTCTTGAGATCCAACTTGGTAAAATACTGAGCTCCTCCAAGACAATCCATCAAATCCTCAATCCTAGGAATAAGGAACCTATATCTGATTGTAATTCTATTTATAGCCCTAGAATCAGTGCATATCCTCCACTTACCACCTTTCTTGGTTGCTAAGACCACTGGTATTGCACACAGACTGATGCTCTTCCTAATTAGTCCTTGGTCTAATAACTTCTGCACTTGTCTAGCTACTTCTAGGTTCTAATCTGGTGTAAGCTTGTAAGCTGCTTTGTTTGGCAATGAAGCCCCTGGTATGAAGTCAATCTGATGACTGATGGCTCTCTTTGGAGGTAAGGTTGCTGGTGTTCCATCACTAACTATATCCTTGAACTGTTCAAGCAACTTCTGGACTGCTCCTGGTATGACTGTTTTTCTTAGTTTTATCTTCCTCCTTGGGTTGCACCATGACCACATATCCTTCCCCTCCTTGTTGTAGAGTGTTGATAAACTCCTTGCCACTACTTAACAAGACACTAGGAGTCTTTGACTATCCTTCTTCCTCATCTGATAGTGACTGCAGTTTGAATGTCTTTCCATCCTTCTTGAATGAGATATTGTTCTCCTTTCCATCATAGATGGCTCCTCTGTCATATTGCCATGGTCTTCCCAATAGAAGATGACATGCATCCATAGGCAACACATCACAAATCAGTTTGTGTTTGTACCCTCCAATGGATAATTCCACTGTTGTCTGCTCATTCACAAGAACACTCTGCCCTTTGTTCAACCATGTCACCTTGTAAGGGTTAGTGTGGGGTACTTTATCCAACTTTAACTTCCTCACTACTTACTCTGAGATAATGTTATCAGTAGACCCTGAGTCCACTATAACCTTGCACACCTTCCCAAGTATTTTGCATCTTACCCTGAATAAGGCTTTCCTTTGCTTTGGCTCTTCTTTGACTGGTTGTCTGATTAGAACCCTACTAAACATCAAGTTCTCCCCCATTTCTGACTCAATGTGACTAACCTCCGGTGACTTGACACTCATAGTGTCTTATTGAGCATATGCTATTCTATTTTCTGTATTTGAAGAAGATGCTTTCTCTGGGCACCTATAAGTTGGATGTCCTACTTGACCACAGTTGTAACACTTCATGCTAGCAAAGTAAGAGTTACTTCTTCCTATACCTCTTCCTCTGTTAGAACCTCCTTGAGATCCTCTACCTCTTCCATAACCTCCTCTAGAAGTTGTTTCACTTCCATGCTCTGTGAGTTTAGACTCTCCTTTGTTTCTTTGTTTAGTCCCTCTACTTTGGTATCCACCTCTATGTCCTCTTTGATCTCTGCCTTTTCCTCTACTTTTAGAGGCCTGATCTTGTTTTGTCTTACTTCTCTCTTAAATTTTTATAGCCAATTGATAACATTGGTGCACTTTTTTGGGACTTAGAAGAGTCATCTCCTCTTGGTCTTCACTTCAAGGTTATTCAAGATACCTAGCCACTTTAAGACTTTCATCCTCTGAAACATTAAGACCTCATACAAAGTTTTGGAAACTCCTCGATTATAAATTCACATCTTGGTCTCTTTGTCTCAAGCTCTAACTTTTCTTATGCAATGAATTTCACCAATCATCATGCTTAGTAAGCCTTCTCTCACTTTGGTAACCATTCCCTTCCAAGTAGAAATAGGCTTCTTTCCTTCCTTTTCCCTCTTTGTCTAAATGAAATTCCACCATGTAAAGGCAGAACCTCTTAATCTTGACTTTGCCACCTTCACCTTTTGTGCTTTAGTGACTCCATCATATTCAAAATGGTTTTCCATTCCCTCTATCCAACCCATGACTAGATTAGCTTCCATTTTCCCACTAAACAATGGTATTCCTTCAAGTGATTTTCCACTCAAAGCTTTCGATGCCTTCAAGGAAGGATCTTCTTGCAAAACAGGGTCAGGTTCAAGGATCTTGTCTTCCTCTACAACCTCTTCACTCTTGGGTACCCTTCCTTCCAACTTATCACTAACCTCATGGGTCTTAGTCTACACATTACTCATTGCTTGCTCAAGTTGGGCTATTCTTTCCCTCAATGGCCTATTGTCTTCCTCTTGTTCTTCGACCTTCTTAGCCAATTCTGCATTTGTCACCATGTCTGTAGAACCACTAGACTCAATCTCAGGCATATGTTATTCTGTCCCAAATCTTTTGTTTGCTCACATTACCAATCTGATAGGGAGGTTGGATGAATCAATCACTGATTTAGGCTCTAGGTCTTGTTTGGAAGACCTCTAAGGTGTCTCACTTCACCACTTCAACCTATAGGATCTTCTAGTATTTAGGATCCCCTAGTCTAACTTTGCCAACCCCAACTACCAACATAATTTCTTGCTACCAAGTCAAGACTTGGTGCAATCTTGCAACTCTAACCTTAGCCTTAATTCACCCCAAAGGCTACAAACCTCCAAATTATTGAATTTAACTTTGCAGGGGTGTGGAGGTACTTCAAAAGACTTCAATCCATCCTACTATGGTTCTTGAAGGTCCACCTGACTCCATTTCTTGGTTGCTTTCACCAAACCCTCATTTAGGTCTTAAAAAGGCTACTAGCCCTAGGAGCCCCAATTAGGCATCCTTCTTTGAGAAAACAGGCTAGTTCTCCAAATCTTTCCAAAGAACCCCCAATCTTTCTTTGAGATTCCTGGTTCATACGAACACCTCACAAAGATTTTTGGGGTCTTGGGTCTTATTTGTTTGTACAAAGCCTTAACTTGAAAATGGGCAATACTAGGGTTTTTAAGCCCTTTTCTGGTTTCTCTCAAACTGTCAAGTCTTTCCCCAACTAGATGAATTGATGGAGTTTCCTCCTGATTACTAGGTCTTGGCAAGACTCACACCTTCCTTCTCCAAAAGGAAATCTGTCAAGAATTTGTCACCCCTGCAAATTATGTGCTCTGCACTTAAGTCTTCCTAGCCGGGCACTTCCCTGGCTCGCCTAGGGCAAGACTTCCATAGTGACTCCTATGCTTTCACAAACCCTAAATCCTACCATATATACATACATGGAGTCTAGGCATTGTTCCCAAAGGGCCGTATAATTTTTACGTTGGGAAAGTGAACTAATACTCCATTTTCTCAAAACTGCCTGGTTCAGACCAGCAACAATGTGGAAACAAAACTATTTACAAACAGTGATTGAAATTGAATAAAGAGACTAATTAATGGCACAAAATGCTTGTAGAACTACTACACTACCTCCTGCACAAGTTACAGTGCCATGATTAAGCCATTAAAGCCTAACTTTAATGTAAAATCGAAAAAATGCACTTTTAAACACAATTGCTTTCTTGAATTCATAAAACTTCCAAAACTGAACAAAGGCTTCCAACCCCACTTCAATGCCGAGGCTTTCCATAAATAGGGTCTCTCTTTCAGTTATGGGCTTTCCTTGGCCGCTTGTAACTCCAATTGAGTATTATTTGCAAAAATTGAAAAGAAACTCCTAAAAGGCCTAAAAAGGTCAAAACCTCATTTGCAAAAAGCCTTAAGCCTAACCAATGGTCAACATGACCTTCATCAGATGATCAACACCCAATCAAAAATTCCAATAAGGCTTACATCCAAGTGAACTAAGTTTTATTACTTAGTTTTCCTAGACAACCTATGATAACCTATGGGTGCTCCTGCACTAAAACAAATAAAGAAAGGGAGGAGGGAAGAAAATAATGAAGAGAAAAGATGGAGAAGACTTAGAAGAAGAAGCAAATGATACATGTACATGCACTTTAGCTCCAAGGAAGGAAGATTCAATCCTTCAATTTCATGGGTGCATTTAGAAGGAAAAGGTTATTGTCTTTATAAACCTTAGTAGCAAGTATAACTTCATTGACATGGGATTAGCCAAGAAGCTACATGTACACAAGCAAAGAAAATCTAGGAAAGTCAAATATTAGGTATGGATGTTCAAAAATTTGAAGATTTAAAGCTCTTTATATGGATAAGTACGTTTTACATTCAAACTTCCATGCTTTGGATATGGATGGTTTGGATATTGTTCTTGGTTATCCTTGGTTAGAATCTTTGGGAACAATAAATATCAATGTATAAAAGAAGTTCATGAAGCTTTGGTATAGAAGGAAAAAAATTACATTACAAGATATTACACATACAGAAGTCCAATGGAAAGTCAAGGAAGTGAAAATTCAAGAATCTCATGAAGATTTTAATAATGAATTAGATGAAAAGTAAGAGAATCAAGATATTGAGAAAAATGAAGAGACAAATCATTCTACTAAGGAATCACTAACAAAAGTGGCAAGAAATGGTGAAGAACCAAAGAAGGTTTTGATAATGGAAAAGGGTGCAATATATAGAAATCCACATTATTATGAGAGGTAAGAATCGTGGAGGAAACCATCATGGATACATGATATTATATGGAATCTACAAGGAAATTACTATGGACCTACATGGAATCAAAGAAATAATTATACCAATCGATGGTATCATAGAAGTAATGGCTACTTAGGGAAGCAAATGAGGACTTACTATAATAAGCAATGGAATTGGAGGGATACAAAAGAGCATGGTTCAGTGATGGGATCTAAGAAATATCAAGCAAGAGGAACAAATATCAACTATGGATGGTTAGATGATTGTTCATGGAATCATATTTGTAATAACTTGCAACAATCATACTATTTAGCTTCTCATATTTCAAGGATGAAACATCTCAAGGAGGGATGACAAGTTATGTACCTAGGGATATGATATTATAATGTATTTAGATGGATGGAGATGTTGAAATGTGCCACACATCCCTTAAGTTAGTTATATTAAGTCATGTGAATAACTTGTAATTAATTATATTAGGAGTTGAGTAGGGCTTCATTAGGATTAACCTTCCATTATATTAAATTAGGAGGAGGCATATATAAAGGAGGTGATTATCATTGTAAGAGATGTGTGAAGTGTGACATTATATTTGGGATCTCTTGGAGACATAGCGTGGAGTGGCTTCTTCCATAAGGAGTTTGTATGGTGTTACCCTACCTTAAGGGTTTACTCTCTTTCAACATATATTGGATATTAGGGCATATTGGCCCATAAACATTTCTGGTGTTGTGTGAGAACTATCTTCTACAATATATTACTTTTATTATTAGATGTGTGGATCTTATCATGTCCCCTCATTTGTAGCCCATGAAGACTCGTTTGCTAGTATTTCTTCCAACCTACGTCATTCGTTGGGATTAGAACTTATAGTTTTGAAAGACCCGCCATCCACTCCTACATTCACAAGAAGATTTGTCGCCTTATTCCCCTCCCTATATACATGTTTTATCAAAAAATCCCCCACATTTTGAAGATCTTTTAGAATCTTCTCGACCCACACTTGTAATTTCCAATTTGGTGTTCCCTTCTTCATAATTGCATTAATACACACCATGGAATCACCTTCTATTTCTACATGGTCTAAACTCTTGTAGTAGCATTCCTTGAGACCCCTAGCCAATGCTTCCATTTTTTATTCATTATTTGTTGCAACCCCAATATTCTTTGAAATTGCCCAAATTAATTTCCCTTTATCATCTCTCAAAAGGAATCATATTCCTAATTTGTCTAGGTTGCCCTTTGTTGCCCCATCAAAGTTCAATTTTCGTCTCCCACTTGGAGGGGCAATCCATTTGACCTTTCTTTTACCTATGCTTCTCATTCCCTTAGGTACCAAATGAGGGATATTGACACCCAACCATTCTTTTCTAATCTCATTGTCCTAGCTTGTGAATACCTGATCTATCTTCCTTTGTGGTCTATTATTTAGTACAAGTCATATCCCAACTTCTATTTTAGAGATTAATTGCTCTATTGAGCATTCATTCCCATTAAATATACTTCTATTTCATTCCTTCCACACCTACCACACCACCATTGAGGGAATTATAAACCATATGACTCCCTAGAGAGCATAACCTCGCTGTGTTGGCCAACCCAAAATAAATTCCAATACATCCTCATTTATAGGCCCTAACCAATTCAGTTTTGCATGAATCCAATTCCAACACCCCCACAAATTGATAATTTAATCTAGGAGATAATTGATTGTCTTTGTATCCTTTTTGCACATCACACATATGATGGGCGCTAATATAATAATGCTTTGTAGTCTATCACCAGTTAAGATCCTCTTGTGCAACACTGTCTGGATAGAAATGCATCAACTTTAGGAGGACATGTTTCCTCCAGCATAACTCACACATTTATTTGGCCCTAATATGACAATGCTTTGTAATCCGTCACCAGTTAGGATCCTCTTGTGTAACATTTTCCATAGAAATGCATCGTCTTTAGGGAGGACATGTTTCCCCCAACATAACTCTGATCTACAACTTGTCGAGGACCCTTACATTTGCATT